>CM060656.1:5033016-5050516 GCA_030686955.1 Odontamblyopus rebecca | reverse complement strand
GTATGGAGTGTGTGTGTGTGTATGGAGTGAGTGTGTGTATGTGTGTATGGAGTGTGTGTGTGAAGTATCAGCACTTTTCCTCTCTTCTCTAACAGCATCACCTGTTCATCCTCCTCCACTCACTGCTCCACCCTGAGGCTTTTTGGCCCCTTCTGCTTCCCGTCACTCCCCCTTACACATCACCCCCGCCCTCCTCCTCCTCCTCCTCCCCCTCGCCCCGGAGACCCCCTACCCCCCTGCCCCTCCCCCCTCCCTCCACGTGTGAATTTTACCCACGATGCCCCGGGAGAGCGGCTGTCACGAGCGCTGACAGGCCCCGGCTCTTTCCAGCGGCGGAGGGGATAAATATTTATGTTTTTTTTCTTTTTTTTCCGGGCGTTCGCTCTGAATTAATGCCCCGATTATTATAGCTCTATCTGCCGCTCCACGTCTGAGCGGTTTACACTTAGGAGCTGACGGGGAGGAGAGGGTGATGAAGACGGAGGGAGAGAGAAGAAGAGATAAAGAAAGAGGACGTTGAGAATAGAGGGAATGCAAATGAAGGTGTGCGGGTGATGTAACGGGGGCAAGTATAATGGAGGCAATTGACACTTTATTAGGTACGCACGGCTACGGCTAAATATGCAAAAGATGAATGGCAGTGGTGAAAGGAAAATTATGAAAATGAAGGAGCGTTATTCACAAAAAAAAGGCGGGAAAAAATAGTAAAACCAAACCCTAAACCGAAGATCAAGTAGGACTGAAATGGGCCTAAAGGGCGTCACACACTACAGGAGGATTTCACTTATTTTGGCCGATTTTTGGGCGGACTAAAGGGCGTCAGATCGTAACCACCAAACATCAGCCACGCGACGGTAACAGCCGATAAAACTGTGCATCAGCAGAGGAGTGACGGACACAGAGACGCAAGACAAACTCAGGAAACAGCGAAAATAATGACAAGACTTTATTCCTCAGCTCTCGTAAAACGGGACATTTAAAGTGCAGCGTCTAATCCACATTATCCATAGAATTTGTCCTCCTCAAATAACGTCACGCAGTCCACAAAACCACACTGTTAATCCAGTCTGAGGTGTTCTTTAAAAATAAAAAGGTGAGATAGTTCCTCTCCTCCAGTGGTTCTTAACCTGAGTTCAATCAAACCCCAGGGGCTCGGGGAGTCAGTCTCAGGGGTTCAGGGGTCAGACTCACGTCCAGCTCATATGTTTGGTGATGACTCGCCCCGTTTGGCCGTTATCGGCTGCAGGACGTTTTGTGAGCGCAATAGTGTTGTGACTGTCGTGATGGTGTCGTGTCATTTCGTTCTTAATATTTCCCCTTCATACAAACTATGTCGAGCAAAAAAAGAAGGTGGTTGGACGAATTTGTCGCATATGGATTCACATGTGTGCACCAATAAAATATATTTACCTATATTTGAATTTGAAAAAAAAAAAAACAACATATTTTATTTTTCCCATTAAGAAGGGTTCAGTGAATGTGCATCTGAAACTAGTGGAGTTCAGTACCTCCAACAAGGTTAAGAACCACTGCTCGACTTCCTGTGGACTTTATCTCCAGTCTTTTCTGCTTCAGAAATCCTGCATCTGAAGTACTGCACCACATTTCACAAATAATAATAACAAAGTTTTGATTTGTCTCCAAACTAGAAGTGCAGAACTCTGAACACTTAAGAGTCTCAAAGTTAGAGTGACCAGACGTCCCAGTTTCCCCGGGACAGTCCCCGTTCTGATCCCTGTGTCCCCTGTCCCAGCAGATTTATCCAAAACCACTGATTTGTCACAGTTTTATACAAGAAATGTCCCTGGTGTCTCTGTTGTTTTGTTGTTTTTACACGCCCGTTGTGTAAGACGGGACGTATTATGGTATGGCGCTGTCCGTCCGTCCGTCTGTCCGTCCGTCCGTCCGTCCGTCTGTCCGTCCGTCCGTCCGTCCGTCTGTGGACACTTCAAAGCTTTGAAGTCTTTGAAGCTTTGTCTTCATGAAAGATCTGAACTCTCTTCTCAAATGTTCTGCTGCTGAAAGCGAGAACAACCCACATTCTCTGCTTCTTTGAGCTTTGACCCATTAAAGCTTTGTAGTGTCGTTAAGTTCTGTTGCTGCAATCTGATTGGTGGAATTCCGATTCTAGAATTCTATATACAATAATTCAAAGTACTGGCGTATTTTGCCCCGCTGGAGGAGCTCTTGTTCATTACGAAATTCTGGTCACTCTGCTTCAGAGTCTCAGAGCGAGTGGTTTTACTGTAGACAGGAAACAACTTTATTTCCTGTGCTCCGCAAACAGATCCCGCTGCAGTCGTCATGTGAGAGTTTAAGTCTCGTAAGATTCTCCTCATATCTGCGGTGCACGTTTGACCGCACGTTTAAAAATCGCTCAAGACTGAAAAATCCTGTCGTGTGTAACGGCCTCAAACCAGGATGAAAACAGGACTGAACTTTAAAGCCCCACTGTGCAACTTTTTAACCAAAAAAAAAAAGACTAGCACAATATAAAACTAGATAAGATTATTAGTAAAAGGTGGATTGCCCTCTCCGGGTGGGTGGGGAGTCTCTGCCTCAAGTGGAGGAGTTCAAGTATCTCAGGTCTTGTTCACGAGTGAGGGGAGGATGGAGCGTGAGATTGACAGGTGGATCGGTGCGGCGTCGGCAGTGATGCAGTCGCTGTATCGGACCGTTGTGGTGAAGAGGGAGCTGAGCCGAAAGGCGAAGCTCTCGATTTACCGGTCAATCTACGTTCCTCCCCTCACCTATGGTCATGAGCTCTGGGTAATGACCGAAAGAACGAGATCGCGGATACAAGCGGCCGAAATGAGTTTCCTCCACAGAGTGGCCGGGCGCTCCCTTAGAGATAGGGTGAGGAGCTCGGTCACACGGGAGGAGCTCGGAGTAGAGTCGCTGCTCCTCCACGTCGAGAGGTGCCAGTTGAGGTGGTTCGGGCATCTGGTCCGGATGCCTCCTGGACGCCTCCCTCGGGAGGTGTTCCGGGCATGTCCCACCGGTAGGAGGCCCCGGGGAAGACCCAGGACACGCTGGAGGGACTATGTCTCTCGGCCTGGGAACGCCTCGGGGTCCGTCCGGAGGAGCTGGAGGAAGTGGCTGGGGAGAAGGAAGCTTGGGAGCCCCTGCTTAGACTGCTGCCCCCGCGACCCGGCCCCGGATAAGCGGAAGAAGATGGATGGATGGAAGATTATTAGTATTGTATGTATTTATTTATTTTTAATTTTAATATTTTTGTTGGCCTGAAAATCAGAGTCAAAAGATTCAAACATATGTGAAGTCCCCTCCTCCTGAGCACACAGCTGATGGTGCAGCAGGTAAGTGTATTTGCAACTACAACAATTCGCAAATGCAATACTGAAGTTTATTTTGCAGGTAACTTCTCTGCAACAAACATTTTCATAATATAATACACATTTTCAGACTTTCTGTGACTTTGGCTTTATTACATAATTTAGCTCAAAGGTCTTATATGACACAAAATCGACTCTTTGAGCTTTGAGCCATGTTATAATGTTGTTTCCTCATTAAAAACAGGCCTGGAGTTGTGTTTTGTTTCATTCACACACAGTTTCCCTTTATTATTGTCTGTCTACATCTCCAAAGCTCAAAATGCTCTTTTCCACCTCGTGTTATGAAGTCGTAGTTTTAAAGTGAACAGCTCCTTTTACCTGTAGTTCAGTAAAGATTAATTCCAGTGCTGAAATGATCCAAATGATTCTGGTGAAGGTGTGTGGAGACCGAACCAGGAACCAACCAGGGCTAAACCAGATCTGACCCAGAACTAAACCAGATCTGAACCAGGACTGAACCAGATTTGAACCAGGACTTAAGCAGGACCAAACCAAAACAGGACCGAATCAGGACCGAATCAGGACAGAACCAGGACCAAACTAGGACCAAACCAGATCTGAACCAGGACTAAACCAGATTTGAACCAGGACTAAAGCAGGACCAAACCAAAACAGGACCGAATCAGGACCGAATCAGGACAGAACCAGGACCAAACTAGGACCAAACCAGATCTGAACCAGGACTAAACCAGGACCAAACCAGATTTGAACCAGGACTGAACCAGGACCAAACCAGGACTAAACCAGGACCAAACCAGATTTGAACCAGGACTGAACCAGGACCAAACCAGACTTGAACAGGACCAAACCAGATCTGAACCAGGACCAAACCAGGACCAACCAGGACCAAACCAGATCTGAACTAGGACTAAACCAGATCTGAACCAGGACTGAACCAGATTTGAACCAGGACTAAAGCAGGACCAAACCAAAACAGGACCGAATCAGGACCGAATCAGGACAGAACCAGGACCAAACTAGGACCAAACCAGATCTGAACCAGGACTGAACCAGGACCAAACCAGATTTGAACCAGGACTGAACCAGGACCAAACCAGACTTGAACAGGACCAAACCAGATCTGAACCAGGACCAAACCAGGACCAACCAGGACCAAACCAGATCTGAACTAGGACTAAACCAGATCTGTACCAGGACCAAACCATATTGAACCAGCACTAAACCAGATTTGAACCAGGACCAAGCCAGGACCAAACCAGGACCAAACCAGGACCAGACCAGATTTGAACCAGGACTAAATCGGGACAGAACCAGGACCAAACTAGATCTGAACCAGGACTAAACCAGCTCTAGAGTAATACACCAGATCTGAACCAGGACTATACAAGAACTACACCAGTTCTAAACCAGTTCTAAACCAGATCTGAACCAGGTCTACAGCCCCTCTCTATCTTTACCTTCTCTCACTCCTTTATTGAATTCCATTTGGGGAAAATAGACTTTGCACTCATCTCCAAACTGCGCTCCGACCAATCACATTTCAATAAGCGCCTCCAGCCGTCGCCGCCATCGCCCTTCCCCAAAATGGAGGAGCAGGAAAAATGATTTAATGTATTTGATTTTGAGGAGACAATAGCTCGGGCCTGAGAATTCCCCCGGAGCGGTATCACCACACGCGCTGATGGGCCGAGGTTTTCAAATGGAAAAATTACACCCTGGAGAGTTGCTTTGTCTCATTTCGGAGTGATTTTGAATGTAGTGTTTTTCCATAATTGACTCTGCCCCGAGTATTTATCTAACACGAGATGACAGCACGGTCTGAGCTGAAAGAGCGATAAGGTCTGTCAAGAAATCTGCTTTTTAGGCTGTTTGGTGTTAAAGCTACACTGTGTAACCTGCTTGTTTCTATGGGAATGTCATTGCTCTGCCTGGAATGTTTCACAGAGTGACATTAAACAGCTCTACTTTACTTTTATTCAATTACAGGTGGTTTTAGAGCTCCAAAATATCTATAAAAACAGGCGTTTTGACTGTGAGCGGGGTCGCCCCTCCACAGATCTGACCTGTAACTTGGTCTGGTTTGGTCTCCATGGAGATAGAAAGGTTTACTGCCATACTGTGAAACATTTCAGACAAAGCAATAACATCTCCATGGAGAAAATCATTTACAAAAGCAACATACTAACATGTTTTATAAGTTTCAGGGTTCTTTTTTTTTTTTTTACCTTAGTCTTCCCTCTCTTTGCTCTCCAGGCTAAGTCACTCCCCCTTCAGAGCGTGATCACAACACAACAGCCTGTGTCCCCCGATTGAAACCACTGCACATCGCATCAGGTTTGTGAAGTTGTCGTGTACAGTTTTGTGTCATGTTTCGTATATTTATGGAGAATTGTCGCGTGAGAGCATTGGACAGAGTCTTGGATCAGTCTTGGTTTAATCTTGGTTTAGTCCCTGGTTCAGTCTTGGTTTAGTCCCTGGTTCAGTCTTGGTTTAGTCACAGGTTCAGTCTTGGTTCAGTCTTGGTTCAGTCTTGGTTCAGTCTTGGTTCAGCCTTGGTTTAGTCTTAGTTTAGTCTTGGTTTAGTCCCTGGTTTAATCTTGGTTCAGTCTTGGTTTAGTCTTGGTTTAGTCCCTGGTTTAATCTTGGTTCAGTCTTGGTTCAGTCTTAGTTTAGTCTTGGTTTAGTCCCTGGTTTAATCTTGGTTCAGTCTTGGTTTAGTCTTGGTTTAGTCCCTGGTTTAATCTTGGTTCAGTCTTGGTTTAGTCCGTGGTTCAGTCTTGGTTTAGTCTTGGTTCAGTCTTGGTTTAGTCTTGTTTTAGTCTTGGTTTAGTCCCTGGTTCAGTCTCGGTTTACTCTTGGTTTAGTCTTGGTTTAGTCCCTGGTTTAATCTTGTTTTAGTCTTGGTTTAGTCTTGGTTCAGTCTTGGTTTAGTCTTGTTTTAGTCTTGGTTTAGTCCCTGGTTCAGTCTCGGTTTACTCTTGGTTTAGTCTTGGTTTAGTCCCTGGTTTAATCTTGTTTTAGTCTTGGTTTAGTCCCTGGTTCAGTCTCGGTTTACTCTTGGTTTAGTCTCGGTTTAATCTAGGTTCAGTCCTGGTTTAGTTTTGGTTCAGTCCTGGTTCAGTCTTGGTTTAGTCTTGGTTTAGTCCCTGGTTCAGTCCTGGTTTAGTTTTGGTTCAGTCCTGGTTCAGTCTTGGTTTAGTCTTGGTTTAGTCTTGGTTTAGTCTTGGTTTAGTCCCTGGTTCAGTCTTGGTTTAGTCTTGGTTTAGTCTTGGTTCAGTCTTGGTTTAGTCTTGGTTTAGTCTTGGTTTAGTCCCTGGTTCATCCATCCATCCATCCATCTTCTCCCGCTTAATCCGGCTGGGTCGCGGGGG
Source organism: Odontamblyopus rebecca (assembly GCA_030686955.1). Lineage (NCBI taxonomy): Eukaryota > Metazoa > Chordata > Actinopteri > Gobiiformes > Gobiidae > Odontamblyopus > Odontamblyopus rebecca. Next base: position 5,043,831 of record CM060656.1, on the reverse strand, counting down.
CAGCGTGCTGCCCAATCCTCATAGCACCTAACCCCCCCTATGAACCCCTCTGCAGGTGGTGAGCCCACAGGAGGGTGCAACATGGTCCTTGATGTTAGTTCATAGGGGTGCGGGCATGTTTTGGGTTGATGGGGGACCCGGAGGAAACCCATCCAGACATGGGGAGGAACATGCAAACTCCACACAGAAAGGCCCGGGCCACCCGGGGATCGAACCCGCAACCTTCTTGCTGTGAGGCCTGAGTGTTGCCACTCAGCCACCGTGCTGCTAGTCCCTGGTTCAGTCTTGGTTTAGTCTTGGTTTAGTCTTGGTTTAGTCTTGGTTTAGTCCCTGGTTCAGTCTTGGTTTAGTCTTGGTTTAGTCTTGGTTTAGTCCTGGTTTAGTCCTGGTTCAGTCCTGGTTTAGTCCTGGTTTAGTCCTGGTTTAGTCCTGGTGTAGTCTTAGTCCACACACATTAGAAAGTGAAAACTACAGCACAAAGTTACCTCCATAATATTAATAAAGACTTCTTTTCTCTCCGAATGTCTCTTCTGATCACTCTCTTCCTCCTTCTCTCCCTGATTCCTCTCTCCTCATTTGTCTCTTTCCTCCTCCCTGATCCCTCTCTCCTTTGTTTCTCTCTCTGCTCTCTGTCACTATCTCCTCTCTGCTCCCTCTCTTCTTCTCTCTCTTGTCCTCTCTCCTCCTCTTGTGTCCTCCTTCTTCTCATCCTCTTTGCTTTGTCTCTCTCCTCCTCTGTTCTCTGTCTCTCCTTCCCTGTCTCACTCATCTCTCCTTTCTCCTCTCTGCTCTCCTTCTCTCCTCCTCCTTCTTGTTCTCCTGCTCTTCTCCCTGCTCCATCTCTCCTCTCCCTCTCTTCTCCCTTCTTTCTCGCTCCTCCTCTCTCCTCCTGTCTCTCTCTCTCCTCTTCCCTGCTCTGTCGCTCCTCTCTCTGCTCCCTCTCTGCTCCCTCTGTCCTCCTCTTTCTCTTTCTTCTCCTCTCTTTTTTTTTTCTCTTCCTCTCCTGTCATCTCTTCCTCTCTCCCACTCTCCATCTCTCTTCTCCTTCCTGCTCAGTCTCTCCTCCCTCTCTCCTCCGCTCCTCCCTCTCTCCAACTCTTAATCCCTCTCTCCTCCTCCTCTCCTTCACCCATGTTCCCTTTCTCTCTCCCTCTCTCTCCTCTTCTCATGCTCTTTCCTCTTCTCTCTCTCCTCCTCCCTCTTTCTCCTCCTCCCTCTCTTTCCTGTTCTCCCTCTCTCTCCTCCTCTCTCCCTCCTCTGTTTCCTCTTCTCCCTCTCTCTCCTCCTGTCTCCCTCCTCTTCTCTCTTTCCTCCTCCACCCTCTTCCTCTCCTCTTCTTGTGTGCGCGTCTGACCTAGGTTTCCTCCGCTCTGTTCGCCGCTCTTCTCTTCTCTCTCTCTCCTCCTCCCTCTTGCTCCTCTCTCCTCCTCCCTCTCTCCTCCTCCCTCTCTCCTCCTCTCTTCTTTTTGTGTTTGCGTCTGACTTAGGTTTCCTCCGCTCTGTTCGCCGCTCTCCTCTTCTCTCTCCTCCTCCCTTTCTCCTCTGCCTCTCTCCTTCTCCTCCCTCTCTCCTCTCCTCTTCTGGTGTTTGCGTCTGACCCGGGTTTCCTGCGCTCTGTTCGCCGCTCTCATCTTTTCTGATTATTTTATCATTAGCTTCCTGAGAAAGTGTCGCCTTACAGGAACAATCAAGATCACACAAACAAGAACGACACACAGATGGAGAAAGGAAGAGAGGAGAGGAAATGGACAGAGTCATAAAGGACAAATGTAGGATATTATTGTATCCAGATTAGATTGTATTTCTGCTCATTCACTTTGCATTGACGCAGTGTTTCTCAATCAGGGGAGATGTCCTTACCACAGAGGGATTCCGAGTTCAGATTAGAAAAAGTCTATGACAGGTTGGACTATTCTCGTTTTACTAAAACACAGTTAAGATCATTATATTTCAGATTTTTGGGAAATTTTTATCTTTCAAATTTTACTTCCTGGTCACACAAAGGCATAAGGGTTACCTAGCAACCATATAGTACACTGAGCCAAAACTCCTCCCATGTACTCAGGAATTATTATTTGTCAAATAAAAATACAAGAAAACACCTTGATTTTGTCAAACCAATGTTTAAAATATTGGAAAAAATTGTGTTTGTTTGTTTGTATTGTTTAATGATGATACAGTATCGATATCACGTCCTGCTGTATCGATATATCGCCAAGAGTAGTTTTTAGTATATTTTATTAAATTATTTTATTACAGCGCTATAGTTTTGTTGTTTGTTTAAAGGAAGGAAACTTGTTGACATTTTCACTGTTTTGATGATTAAAATGTGAGTGTTTCATATTCACTTTACACAAGACTTTTAGTATCAAAACCACAATTTAGCCTGTTTTTATTGAACTGTATCAAATTGATTTGAAATATATCATATGGAATCGTACTAAATCAAAAGTGCACTGTATCGAGGTGTGTATCGTATCGTGCCTATGTTTGTAAGTATGTATCGTATCGGCAACTTCTGAATGATACGCAGCCTTAAACTCCAAAATAAAACTCTACATCCTGTAATTCTCAACATATATTTCAACTTTTCTTCACAATTTGCTTCTTGATTGGTCTAGAACTATAATTTGTGAAATACTGAAGTGATACAGCTTAATTTACTGTAACATAAAAGGGACAAATTTATTCCTGTAGATGAAGTGAAGGATCAGTCCTTTTTAAGCAGAACATATCATGGTTGTGTCTCTTCTGTAGTATCGTCTATGAGACCTGTGGATCATTCTGTCATAATTTGGACATTTCAAATCACAATAATCATCTAAAATGATTTAATGAAAGAAACAAATCCACTGACGTCAGCTCTAATGGGAGTATTTTTTTTTTTTTCATTTGTACCAAAATTACTAGGCAAAGCTGCAGAATCCTACGTGTATGACAGATTAAGAAAATACAATTGGAGAACAAAGTAACTAGAGTGCAGTGGGCGTGTACCAGAGACAGAAGAAATGGGAGTTTCTTGCCTATTTGAGTCCTGGTTTAGCTCTATTTGAGTCCTGGTTTAGACCTATTTGAGTCCTGGTTTAGACCTATTTGAGTCCTGGTTTAGACCTATTTGAGTCCTGGTTTAGACCTATTTGAGTCCTGGTTTAGACCTATTTGAGTCCTGGTTTAGACCTATTTGAGTCCTGGTTTAGCTCTATTTGAGTCCTGGTTTAGACCTATTTGAGTCCTGGTTTAGCTCTATTTGAGTCCTGGTTTAGCTCTATTTGAGTCCTGGTTTAGACCTATTTGAGTCCTGGTTTAGATCTAATTGAGTCCTGGTTTAGACCTATTTGAGTCCCGGTTTAGATCTAATTGAGTCCTGGTTTAGACCTATTTGAGTCCTGGTTTAGACCTATTTGAGTCCTGGTTTAGACCTATTTGAGTCCTGGTTTAGATCTAATTGAGTCCTGGTTTAGATCTTTTTGAGTCCTGGTTTAGACCTATTTGAGTCCTGCTTTAGACCTATTTGAGTCCTGGTTTAGACCTGCTTTAGTCCTAGTTTATACATCGTTTCTTGCCCGACTAAGTTCCTTAACAGCTCACTTAACATGTTCATTTTGAGTCTTTTATGGATGAGAGCACACCTCCACCTCCACCTCCACCTCCACTTCCACCATGTTCGTTTGGCTGTTTTAAACTGGTTTAAATGGAGTTGGCCCCTATAGTGGTTTATAAAACCCAGTATGGATTTGTTGTTTTACTGCAGTCTCACAGTTGTAACAGTTGAATGTCCTATGAAAATGGAGCAAAACGATGTGGTGGTGCTATGCGGGGCATTGCCGATTCTCTAGTGAATTAGAGACGACATAGTGACATTAAACTGAATTAATGTTGCAACCTTTAAACTAGAGCAGTGTTTCTCAAGTTGTCGTACATGTACCATTGTTGGTGCTATGCAGCTTCTTCAGGTGCTCCTTGGACAGAGCTTCAGTTTATGGGTTTAACTCATTTAGACTTCATCTTATCTCCATGTCCTTTTTTCTGTTTGGATCGTTTCTTCTTTAGAACTACAGTAGAAGTTTTAGTCCTGGTTTAGTCTGACAGTAGATCTGGAATAGTGCTGTTCTAGACCTGGTTTAGTCCAAGATTAGACCTGGTTTTGTCTAAGATTAGACCTGGAATAGTCCTGTTGTAGACCTGCTTTTGTCTGAGATTATATTTGTAATAGTCCCATTATAGACCTGGTTTAGTCCGAGATTAGACCTGGAATAGTCCTGATAAAGCCCTAGTTTATTTCAAGATTAGACCTGGAATAGTCCCATTATAGACCTGGTTTAGTCCGAGATTAGACCTAGAATAGTCCTGTTATAGACCTGGTTTAGTCCAAGATTAGACCTGGAATAGTCCTGATAAAGCCCTAGTTTATTTCAAGATTAGACCTGGAATAGACCTAGTTTAGATCTGGTTTAGACCAATATTAAATCTAGAATAGTCTTGTTATAGACCTGGTTTAGATCTGGTAGACCTCAATCTCATCAAATCTCTTCTTTGGTGGTTCTTGGTGTGAACCACCAAAGAAGCCACTGAACTATAGAGCTCATTCAGTTGGAAATCCAAAAGGAACAAAAAGAAGGACTAAACCAGAACCTAACCTGGTCTAAGTAAGTCTAATCAAGACCAGAACCAGGACTAAACGGAGTTGGCTCTCGAGTTATCGATTACGCAATGAACATTCCCACATCGCATAATCCATTAAACCATCTCTTCATCTGGGCCAGACCAGGATTATGGTGCAACACTCGAGGATTACAAGAACAAAAGAAAAGATTTGCTCCGAGAAAAAAGCGAGTAAAGATGTAATGAATGAATGAATGAACAAAGGACGAAGTGAGGGTTTTAATGAGAGGAAAACATGATGCAATCTGACATGAAAACAACAACTAAGTCTCCTGTAGGATCCTCTGTTCCTCTGTAAAAGTGTCCTGGAGATATGTTCTGTGAGGATCAGAATAAGATGAAGAGATGAAAGAGCGCGTTTAGAAACTACTTTGATTATGAAATTATCAAATGTATAATTAAAAAGTCTATATTATTCTATTTTCCGATGTTATAAACAACTTCATGTGGGTAATTTCAGCCCTGGAATTGCAGATCTCTACTGAACTAAAGGTAAAGGGAGCTGTTCACTGGAAAACTACTGCTTCATGACATCACAAGGTGGAACAGAGCGTTTTGAGCTGGGCGAGTTGGGTACATAGGCACTTATGTCATTGGTGTAGGGTTTAGTTATGGTTCGGACTTGGTTTAGACCTATTTGAGTCCTGGTTTAGACCTATTTGAGTCCTGGTTTAGACCTATTTGAGTCCTGGTTTAGACCTATTTGAGTCCTGGTTTAGACCTATTTGAGTCCTGGTTTAGCTCTATTTGAGTCCTGGTTTAGACCTATTTGAGTCCTGGTTTAGACCTATTTGAGTCCTGGTTTAGACCTATTTGAGTCCTGGTTTAGACCTATTTGAGTCCTGGTTTAGACCTATTTGAGTCCTGGTTTAGACCTGCTTTAGTCCTAGTTTATACATCGTTTACTCGACCTCATGGTCTAGTTCAGTCCAATATCCTGGTTTAGGCTTAGTTTAGACCAGATTTAGTCCAGGTTATGTCCAGGTTTATGCCTCATTTAGTCCTGATCATGGGCTAGTTTGGCCCAAACTTAGTCCTGGTTTAGTCCTGGTTTAGACCAAATTTAGTCCCAGTATAATCATGATATAAACCTGGATTAGTCCTGATATAGACCTGGTTTAAAATCTGGTTTATTCTGGTTAATCTGAACCGGAAGTAAACCAGGTCTAGACCAGGAATAAACAAGGACTAAGCCAGGATTAAACCAGAGCTGAACCAAGACTGAACTACGATAAACCCATGTCTAAACCAAGACTAAGATCTAAACCAACTGTTACAGACTCACTTTTCATTATAGTGGAATATGTGTTAAACCAGGACTAAACCAGGCCTAAACCAGGCCTAAACCAGGCCTAAACCAGGCCTAAACCAGGCCTAAACCAGGCCTAACCCCCATTTTCCTCCATCTCATTTAGAATTCCACACAATAGCGCCTCATTACCCCTCCTCCTCATAATTCCCTCTGAGATGCCTTCGGGGACCTCGGTAAATCTGGCTTCCATCCAGCCTCACTTCAGTCAGATGAGCAAAGGTCAAAGTCAGCGCGACCTTAAGGCTCCCGTCTGAAACCCGCAATAACCCAGGACCCCTGAAGGCATCGTCGTCTGCGCTTCCATCGGCCCGACGCTAAAAACGTTAAGACTATTATCATGAAGGATGTTTAATAAAATGTGAAATCATAATCTAATCTACGGAAATGGATAGAGTCCGATGAGAAATGTATTTAAAATGGAATTATCTTGTCAAGTGTCTCTTTCTGACTCATTTTCCACTGTACAGTGCCCCCTATGGTCTGAAGAAAAGCACTGATTATTCCTGTTTGTAATTTCTTTCTATTTAGGGAAAAGAGCTTTAACCAGGAATTTATTTGCTTTTTGATGTTTTTATTGCTAAAAATCATCTAAAAACATATTCTTACTGTAAACTGTAAACACCTCTCCACAGATCTGACCTGTAACATGGCTTGGTTGAGTCATGTTTCTGGTTGGGAGGGTCTGTCACCTCCGTGTTTCTATGGATACATCATTGCTCCACCTGGAATGTTCCACAATTGCCATGTTTACATGAGATCTTTATTTCCTAATAGAAATAATTTAATTCTGAATAAATGAATTCTGCTTTAAAAAGACTATGTAAACATTTAATTTTTGAAAATGAGTATTCAGAATGAAACTTAATTCCAAAGTAAGTGGGTGGTTTATTCCGATTTTAAAGCAAAATTAATTTATGCCTCGATCATGTAAATGTTTCTTCTTCTTCAAAATAATCCCGGTGGTTGGTGCTCGTTGTGTCGTCCTTCTGACGCTATCCAGACGATCCGGCTCCTCCAGTCGTCTCTTGGGACTTTCCTCCACGTCTCTTTGGATTTGTGAGCGGGATGTGGGAGTGGGCTGAGGTGTGGCAGCCTCAGACTGTTTGTCTTCTTCCTCCTTCTCCGACACTCTTCCCTTCTCCTCCTCAGCTCACAGACGTAAAGCGTGAGGAGAGAATTCTCCAGCTGCTGCTTCAGTAGCATCGGAACGACTGCGGAAAAATTTTGGATCTTGTGTGTGTCCGTGGAGTACCGACAAACTGAGATGACAGAAAAGCCGGCAGCAGCTGAAGTGTGGGTTTTCTTCCCAAAGACGGAAATACGTTTGTGTCGCTGTCCAATCAGAACCGTTCCCCACCCCCAGACGCTGAACAGAATAAATAAAGGTGATTTAACATGTTTTCCATGGAAACCTCAATTCACAATTATTATTTCCATGTAAACTCAAAGGAGAATATTTTAATTCAGAACTATTTAATTCAGAACAATTAATTCTGAATAAAAGAAAAAAAAAAACTCACGTAAACGTGGCCAGTGTGACACTGAACAGCTCTACTTTACATGTATTCAATCACAGATGGTTTTGTTGCTCAAAAATCCCTAGAAAAACAGGGTCACCTCTCCACAGATCTGACCTGTAACTTGCTCTGGTTTGGTCTCCATAGAGATAGAACATTTTAAATACTGTGAAATACTTTTGATGGACCCTCTACCAGAAAAGTTACACAATGTACCTTTAATGCCACACTGTGGATTTGGTGATTTCTTCACTAATCTGAATGTTGCTGGTTTGATCCACACTTTTGGAAATACATACTGCTGACATGTCCTTGGGCAAGACACTCTACACATGACATAAATAGCTGTGGGTGGTGTGAAGGCAGCTCCAGCCACTGCACCGTCATGTCCTTCAGAAAGACGTCTCTTTGTTGTTGTAATGTGATATTGTCCGTTTAAAACTATAAAGTACTTGTCATAGTTTTGTTATATAAATGTCACGGAGGACAAGATAAAGTCATCACAGCGTGTACTTGTGCGAGTGTGTGTGTGTGTGTGTGTGTGTGCGTTCGCGTGTGTGTGTGTGCGTGTGTGTGTGTGTGTGTAGGATGATGTATGGACTGAGATCGCTCAGTGGGAGCAGGTGAAGAGGAGGCGGGACTTCCTGCTGGTAGCATCATTACCACTGTCGGCCCTGCTGTTCTACTGTACACTAGTGAAGAGGATAGGAGACGAGGAGACAAGGAGAGAGGAGGGGAGGAGATGAAGAGAGACGAAATGAGGGGAGAGGAGATGAGGAGAGAGAAGGTGAGGGGATGAGGAGAGGGGAGACAAGGAGAGGAGGAGACGAGGGGAGAGGGGGAGGAGGCTAGAAGACGACAAGAGAGCAGACGACAAGGAGAGAGGAGGCGAGGAGAGAAGGATGCAAGTAGAGAGGAGATGAGGACAGAGGAGAGAATGGGAAAGGAAAGAGGAGGCAAAGACAGAGGATGCAAGGAGAGAACAGATGAGGAGAAAGGACACAAGGAGAGAGAACGCAAAGACATAGGAGGCAAGGAAATAAGGAGACAAGGGCAGATGAGATGAGAGGAGAGAGGAAAGTGGGGACAAGGAGAGGGGAGGAGACAAGGGGAAAGGAGGCAAAGAGAAGAGAAGAGGCAAGTTGGGGCAGAGAAGGAGAGGAGGCTAGGATACGATGAGAGAGGAGACAACGAGGAGTGAGGAGGCGAGGAAAGAGGAGGCAGGGAAAATAGGAGTTGATGAGAGAGGAAGAGATAGGAGAGGAGATGAGGACAGAGGAGACAAGGGGAAAGGAGAGAGACCAGGCAAGGACAGTGGACAGAACAGGGGAGTGAGGAAACGAGGGGATAGGAGGCTAGGAAACAACAAGAGACGAGATGACGAGGAGAGAAGAGGTAAGGAAATAAGGAGATGAGAATGGAGAAGATAAGGGAGGATGCAAGGAGAGAGGAGATGAGGACAGAGGAGGCAAGGGGAAAGGAGAGAGGAGGCAAGGACAGAGGAGATGAGGAGAGAACAGACAAGGAGAGAGAATGCAAAGAGAGAGATGAGGAGAGAGGAGGCGAGGAAACAAGGACACAAGTAGAGAGGAGAGAACAGATAAGGAGAGAGGAAACAAGGCGAGAAGAGATGGGGAAAGAAGATGAGGGAATGAGGGCGAGAGGAGATGATGAAAGTGGAGACAAAAAGAGAGGAGGAGACGAGGGGAGAGGAGGCTAGGAGATGACAAGAAAGGAGGCGAGAAGAGGCGAGGAAACAAGGATGCAGGGAGAGGAGGCGATGGGAGAGGAGGAAAGGAGGCTATTAGACAACAAGAGAGGAGACGAGGAAACAAGGAGATGAGAGAGGATGAGGGGAGAGAAGATAAGGACAGAGGAGGCAAGGACAGAGGAGACAATGAGAGAACAGATGAGGAGAGAGAACACGTGAGAAAACTCAAAGAGAGAGGAGGCGAGGATAGATGAGATGAGGAGAGAGGAGGCGAGGGGAGAGGAGACAAGGAGAAAGGAGGTAAGTCAGAGCACAGCTTGGACTCAAACGCAAAATAGTTGATTTAGCAGAACACAAAGTCCTAGTTTCCTCATCAAAAAACAGACCTGGAGTTATTTTGTTTCATTCGCACGTTTGAGTAACACTACATCTCCAAAGCTCCAAATGTTCTGTTCCACCTTGTGATGTCATGAAGCAGTAGTTTTCAAGTAAACATCTGCCTTTTACCTTTTGTTCAGTGCAGATTGGAAATTCAAGGCCTGAAATCATCCAAATGATTCTAGTGAACGTGTATGGAGTTTAAAAACACAGTGGAGCACTTCCTGTATATTACCACATGACATCACAAGGTGGAACAGAGTGTTTTCTGTTTGCGAGAAGAACCCAGTCTAAATACACAGGTGTGTTTGCGTGTGAATGTGTGAATGAAACAAAAAAAAACACAGCTCCAGGTCCGTTTTTGGTGAAGAAACAACATTATAACACAGGAAATGAACTAAACGTCTAAACTATTTCTGTGTTTGCTGTTACACAAGTTCTTGTCATTGCGTTATGAGTGTGTCGGAGCTGTGTCGGTCGGGGCTGCGTCGGTCGGGGCTGCGTCGGTCGGAGCTGCGTCGGTCGGAGCTGCGTCGGTCGGGGCTGCGTCGGTCGGGGCTGCGTCGGTCGGGGCTGCGTCGGTCGGGGCTGCGTCGGTCGGAGCTGCGTCGGTCGGGGCTGCGTCGGTCGGAGCTGCGTCGGTCGGAGCTGCGTCGGTCGGGGCTGCGTCGGTCGGGGCTGCGTCGGTCGGAGCTGTGTCGGTCGGAGCTGCGTCGGTCGGGGCTGCGTCGGTCGGAGCTGCGTCGGGCGGGGATGCGTCGGGCGGGGCTGCGTCGGTCGGAGTTGTGTCGGTCGGAGTTGTGTCGGTCGGAGCTGCGTCGGTCGGAGCTGCGTCGGTCGGAGCTGCGTCGGTCGGGGCTGCGTCGGTCGGGGCTGCGTCGGTCGGAGCTGCGTCGGTCGGGGCTGCGTCGGTCGGAGCTGCGTCGGTCGGGGCTGCGTCGGTCGGGGCTGCGTCGGTCGGAGCTGCGTCGGTCGGGGCTGCGTCGGTCGGAGCTGCGTCGGTCGGAGCTGTCGGTCGGAGCTGCGTCGGTCGGGGCTGCGTCGGTCGGGGCTGCGTCGGTCGGAGCTGCTTCGGTCGGAGCTGCGTCGGTCGGAGCTGTGTCGGTCGGAGCTGCGTCGGTCGGGGCTGCGTCGGTCGGGGCTGCGTCGGTCGGAGCTGTGTCGGTCGGAGCTGTGTCGGTCGGAGCTGCGTCGGTCGGAGCTGCGTCGGTCGGGGCTGCGTCGGTCGGGGCTGC
>CM060656.1:4913016-5028016 GCA_030686955.1 Odontamblyopus rebecca | reverse complement strand
TAAAAGGAACGTCTAACACAAACTTTAAAGGGCCCATTTTACGCTATTTTCTGGTCTGTTCTAATGTTGTTTCCTCGTCGCAAACAGACCTGGAGTTGTGTTTTCATTCGCACAGGAGGGAGGGAACAACTGGTTTCATTCCTTTTTGTCTGTGTAATTGACTTATATATTATAGTATTTATTTCAGTCTTCATAGTCAGTGTTTTTTGAAAGTTAGGGGAATATATAGTTAAAGAAATGATATAAAAGTAAGCAGGAGTGGTCAGTTATGGGAAGAAAATACTTTGTGCAGTTGGGTGCATGTTGTTGTATTGCGTTTGATTTAAGTTAATTCTTTTCTGTGTATTTGTTTGAACGCTTCATTGAAGTTATTTTACCTTAAAGGGACAGTTTGTAATTTTGGACACAGGGCTTCATTTCCTCATGAGCCAGAGTGTTGGAGACGTGTGGAGACACTTTTTAAAATCTTCCATCCAGTCCTTGTATTTGCAGAGGTTGCTGGTGCTAGGCTAGTGCATGTCAATGGCCATAGTCGTCCTGCCACTAAAAACAGTCTGACCCACTCCACAGACCTGAGGAAAACTATTAGAACTCCAGACTGTCCATGTAAATGTCTGCGTCGATAGAATCATGTCTGAAATAAAACTAATCTTGCATCGCATGAATCGTCGCATGTTGAGGGACTATTTTCTCATATATCAGTCCGCCACTGCCAAGCTTTCTATCAGGAAGTACAACTCACTGCTGCTGCTCAGACAGAGATCTTTCAAATGCAATGGTTGGTTTTACTTCTGAAATGATGTCTCCATATGTCTGCAACACTCAGGCTCACGAGGAAATGAGGGCCAATGTCCAAAATTCTGTACTTTAATGGGGAACTGCCGCACGTTTGATGCTAAAGTCCGTTACTTGAGGTGGTCGAATACTGTCAGAAGCCAAAAAAAAAAAAAAAAAAAAACTCAGATCAGTGTTGCCTCGGTGAGATCTTGCTGTGGTAGTGAGTTTGTCAAGGTAACAAACTAGTGTAGTGATGGGGGCAAGTTCTTAACTTCCACATATAACGTCGTAAAATAACTTTATAAGCAGCCTTAGTCTTACCTTTGTTGATTTCCCACTGCACATGTGAAAGCCCCAAAGACTCGATTGCCAACATCGTTTCTAATCCACTTCATTTACGAATGAATTATAATTTTTGAAAAACTCTAAAATTACATTCCGGAACCATTTTCTTTCGACAACTTTCAGTTTCTCCTCTTCTTCACAGTCACTAGTCAATCCTCACTTGTTCCTTCTGGCGGCTCTAGTCTCTCACTGCCGCTGGAGTCGACAATCGAGTTTTTTGGCCTTTCACATGTGCAGTGGGAAATCGACAAAGGTAAGGCTAAGGCTGCTTATAAAGTTGTTTTCTAACGTTTCCAGACACTAATGAGTTTGTTAGATTTGTGGCTGTTGTAAGATGGGTTAAAGTGGTGTTAAGTTTCTTCAGTATGAAGCAAATTGGCGTTTTACGTGGAAGTTCAGAACTTGCCCCCATCACTACACTAGTTTGTTGCTTTGACAGTGAGATCTCCACCGAGGAAACACTGATCTGTGCCGGGTTTTTTTGTTTCTGGCAGAATTTGACCTCCTCTAGCCTGATCCCATCAGATCTCAGAAGCTCAGCAGGGCCGGGCCTGGTTAGTACTTGGATGAGACACCACTGGGAATTCCAGGTGCCACACCCAGGTCATCGCTGAAAATGAGAATTGGTTCTCAACCGCTCTACCTGGCAAAAATAAAGGTTAAATCTAGCAACGGACTTCAGCTTCAAATGTGCCAGAGATCCCCTTTAATACATTTTTGTCTGGTCAAAGACACATTTTTTGTTTGCCTCCTACTTTGAGACCACATCATGCCAGCTTCCCCACATGATAATACAGGAAGTGCTCCACTGTGTTTTTAAACTCCACACACCTTCACTAGAATCATTTGGGTCATTTCAATCCTGGAATCACCCGTCTCTACTCAGCTAAAAGGTAAAAAGGAGCTGCTTCATGACATCACAAGGTGGAACAGAGCATTTTGGGCTTTGCTGATGTAAACAGACACAACTCCAGGTCTGTTTGTGAGGAGGGAACAGTTTTCAAACGTTGCTAAAAGCTCCGAAGAGCACATTTTGCATAATGTAGGAGCTTTAAACAAATGTATTCTCACATCTTCAAAAAACCTGGAGTCAGACTATTTCAGCTCCGAGAAAGAGAGAAAGAAAGAAAGAGAGAAAGAGAGAAGGGGGGAGAGAGGGAGAGAGGGCTAATCAATAACACAGTGATTAGATTTATGTAAATAAGGAAAGGCTGGAGTTCATTAGAGAGAGAAGGATGAGAAAGAGAAAGAGTAGGAGGGGGTGGAAAGAAAGTGCAGAGAAAGGAGGAGGTGGTGAGAAGAGATGGAGACAGAGAAAATGAAGGAGGAGAGAGAGGGGGAAGAGAAAGAAATGAAGACAGAGAAATGAGAGTTAAAAGAGATTGAGGGGAGGAGAGAGAAAAGAGACAGGAGAGAGGAAAGAGAGAGACAGTGAGAGAAACACAGAAATGAGAGAGAAAGGAGAGAGAAAAGAGAGCGAGAAAGGGGAAAAGAGAGAGAGACAAACAAAGTTAAGAGAGAAAAAGAGAGAAGAGAGACACACAGAGAGAACTCAGAGAGAAAAGAGACAGAGGAGAGGGAGAAAAGAGTGAAAGAAGGAAGGGGGAGAGGGAGACCGAGAAAAGACAGAAAAAAAGCGAGAAAGTAGAAAAAAGTGGGAGAGAGTCACACAGATAAAGGAGAAAGAGAGAGAAAGACAGAAAGGGGAGAGAAAAGAGTGAAAGAAGGGAGAGGTTGAAAGAGAGAAAGGGAGACAGAAACACACAGAAAAGAATAGTGAAAAAGGAGAAAACAGAGACACAGCAAAATGAGAAAAAAGACATGCACAGAAAGGATAGAGAAAGGAGAGAGAAAAGGGAGCGAGAAAGGAGAAAAGAGAGAAGGGAAGAGAGACACACAGAGAATTGAGAGAGAAAGGAGAGGGGGAGGAGAGAGAAAATAAAGAATGGAGGGAGAAAGGAGTGAAAGAGGGGGAGAGAGACAGAGAAAGAGAGAAAAAAGAGCCAGAAAGGGCAAAAGAGAGAAAGGGAGAGAGACACATAGATAAAGTAGAGAGAAAAGAGTGAGAAAAGAGAAAGGGAGAGAGAGACAGATAAAGGAGAGAGAAAAGAGTGAGAAAGGGGAAAAGAGAGAGGCACAGAAGGGAGAAAAAAGAGAGAGACACACTCAGAGAAAGAGAGAAAGAAGGGAGAAAAGAGCAAGCAAGAAAGGAGAAAGGAAAGAAGGAGAGAGAGAGACACAAAGATAATTGAGGGAGAAAATAGAGAGGGGGAAGGAGACAGAAAGTGAAAAGAGAACAAGAGGAGAAAAGAGGGAAAGAAGGGAAAGGGGGAGAGAGAGACACATAGAGAAAGGGGAGAGAAAAAAGAGCAAGAAAGGACAAAAGAGAGAGATGGAGAGAGAGACTGAAGAAGAAGGGGAGAGAGAGAAAAGTCTCAAAATAGAAAGATAAAAGTTTTTATTTTCTTTCTAAGATCCAAAAAGTCAAATTCACAATTACAGAATGTTTTATAAAACAATATTCCCACAATCCTTTGCTTCATCTGTTGGAATCCTCTCTTTATTTCCCTCGACTCCTTCTCACCTCTCTTTCTCTGATCCTTCCCTTTTTCTTCTCTCTCACTTTCTCATGATAGTTAATTATCTTTTCTCTCTCTTCCTCCTTTCCTTCTCTTGCTTTCAGCATTTTCTCAGATCTCTTCTCATTTTCTCTCTTCTCTCTCTGTCTTTCTTATCATTCATTCTCCCCTCTCTCTTTTTCACTCTCTTCTCTCTTCGTATTTGTCTGTCTTTCTTCTCCCTCTCTCACTTCTCATCTCTTTTGTTCTCTCTCCCTTTATCTAACTTATTCCGTCTCCTCTCCCCCTTTCCTTCTCCCCTCCATTCTCTCTCTATCTTTTCTCTCATCCTTTAAGTCTCTCTTTCCTGTCTCTCACACTTCATCTCTTTTGCTCTCTCCCTCCATCTCTCTAATTTATTCTCTCTTCTCTCCCCCTTTCTATCTTTTTCCATCGTTTCTCTCATCCTTTAACTTTGTTTCCTTTCTCTCCTCATCTGTCGTTACCCTGTCTCATCTCTTATTTTCTGTTTCTTCTCCTTTCTCTCTCTGCCTTTTCCCCCATCCTTTTTACCTCTTTCCTTTTCTTTCTCTCCCTCCCTTTCTTTTACCCTCTGTCAGCTCTTATTTTCTGTTTTTGCTCTTTCTGTATATCATTCTTTTCTCTCTTTCTGTTATGACCTTTTCTCTCTTTTTCACTCTTCTCCCTTCTTTGTCTTTATTTGTCTCTCTTACATCTCATCTCTTTCGCTCACTCTGTCTCCATCTCTCTAACTTATCTTTTCTCCTCTCCCCCTTTCCTTCTCTCTCTCTCTCTCTCCCGCTCTTTTCTCTCATCCTTTAACTCTTTCCTTTCTCTTTTTTCTGGTTCTGCTTTCTCTTTCTCTGCTTTCTCTTTCTCTTAAAGACAGTTGGGCAATTGCTTTTCATTTAACACTCTCCCCTTCTTTCTCTTTCTCTCCCTTCTTCTTTGCCTCTCTCCTTCCCTCTCTCATATTTCATCTTTGCTCTTTCTTCCTCTATCGCTCTAATTTATCTGGTCTTCTCTTTCTCTCATTTAATTTCTTTTGCTCTCTCTTCTTTCTTGCCCTGTCTTTCCTGTCTCTTTCCCTCCTTCTCACATTTCATCCCTTTCATTCTCTCCCTTTATCTCTCTAACTTATAAGGTCTTCTCTCCCCCTTTTCCTATATCTCTCTCTTTTCTCTCATCCTTTAACTCCTTCATTTTCTTCCTGCCTCTCATCTCTTATTTTCTGCTTTTACTCTCTCTCTTGGCTATTATATTTTCTCTCTTTCACTCTCTTCTCCCTTCTTTGCTTCTCTCCTCCCTTTTTCACGTTTCATCTTTGCTCTTTCTCTCTCTCTCTTACTTATCTCGTCTTCTCCCCTTTCCCTCTCTCTCTTTGTATATCACTCTTCTCTCTCTCTCTATTATCTTTTCTCTCTTTCAGTCCCTTCCTCTTGTCTCTCTTCTCCCTCTCTCACATCATCTCTTTTGCGCTCTCCGTCTTCATCTCTCTAACTTATCTCGCCCCCCTTTCCCTTCCCTCTCTCTCTCTTTCTCTCATCCTCTTTCCTTTCTCTCTCCCTCCTTCTCTACACTCTCTCTCATTTCTTATTTTCTGTTTCTGCTCTCCATTTACCATTCTTTCCTCTCTCTTTCTTTCTCTCTCTCACTTTTTATCCTTCTGTCTCTCTTTCACTCTCTCCTCCCTTATACTTCACACTCTCCTCCCTTCTTCTTTGCCTCTCTCCCTCCCTCTCTCACATCTCATCTTTGCTCTTTCTCTCTCTATCTCTCTAACTTATCTTGTCTTCTTCCCTTTTCACCCTCTCTCTTTCTCTTTTCACTCCTCCTTTATTTAACTCTTTCCCTTCTCTCTTCTTCTGTCTTTACCCCCTTTCCTCTCTTATTTTCCCTTTCTGCTCTCTCCATTTATCTCTCTTCTCTCTCCCTTTCTTTCTCTCTCTTAAAAACAGTTGCTTTTCGATTTGGCGTCGATCAATAATGCTCTCCCCTTCTTTATTTCCTCCTCTCTTTCTCTCTTTCTCGGTTATTAGCCTTTTCTCTCTCTTTCACACTCTCCTCCCTTCTTCTTTGCCTCTCTCCCTCCCTTGCTCTTTCTCTCTCTATCTCTCTAATTTATCTCGTCTTCTCCCCTTTTCGCCCTCTCTTTCTTTTCTCTCATCCATTATTTAACTTTTTCCTTTCTCTCTTCTTCTGTCTTTACCTCCTTTCCTCTCTTATTTTATGTTTCTGCTCTCTCCTTATATCTCTCTTCTCTCTTTCTTTCTCTCTCTTAAAAACTGTTGCTTTTCGATTTGGCGTCGATCAATAACGCCTCTCCTCCCTTCTTCTTTGCCTCTGTCCCTCCCTCTTTCACATTTAATCTTTGCTCTCTCTCTCTATCTCTCTAACTTATCTCATCTTCTCCCCCTTTCCCCCTCTCTCTCATCCTTTATTTAACTATCTTTCCATTCTCTCTTCTCGTATTCTCCGTCTGTCCTCTCTCTTTTCCACTCTCTCCTTCCTGCTTTCTCTCTCCTATGTTCAGTTCATTTTGTTTCACATTTTCTCTGAGCAGAAACTCATTTAAACCCTCTCTTTTTTCTCTTCCTCCCCCTCTCCGTCCCTCTCTTCCTCTCCACTCTCCTCCTCTCCGTCCCTTCTGGTGGATTGTATTGGATAAACTGCAGAGGGAGGCTGCCTGAAAACACACAGCTCCAAATAATAAATATAAATAAATGTGTCAGAGGAAATTTGGAACGTGATATTGAACTGTGCAGCGCCCCCTGGAGGTCCGGGTCTGTACCTGATAAAGAGCAGACACTACAGACGGATGTTTCTATGGGGAATACAGAGAGTCGGGTTTGAACGTTCATTTTAAAAGCGCTGGAGCTCAGGGCCCAGGCGGTGCTCAAGGTCCTGTATTATGCAGCGACTCTTTTGAGCATTAAACTAAACACTAAACACACAAATCACAATTTTTCTACAGATTTTTTGTGTAAAATAGAGTCTAAATAGAAGTGTGTACCTCTCCCTGGCCTTATTTTCACATTTTAGTGCCTATTTCTTAAAAATCCTACTTTTGGGTCAAAGCCGTGTCTGTAACGGCCTCTTTAGGATCAATTACATTAAAAAAATAAAAATAATAAATAAATAAAATACACAAATTCTTACCTTTTTCGTTCTGATTTTGCTTATGATCATAAACAAACTTCTGTGCCTTTTTTATTATAATTATTATTTTGTAGGACCATAAAAAAAAGAAGATCAGAATTAAGAAAAAAAGTGATAGTATTTCTGTCAGAGGGTGAGTATATGGAACAATCAGAGTTGTTGGAGCCGTATTACGTCTGCATTTCCTGCCAATGTGTCGCTGTAGTTGTAATTTGCTGTGTAATGGCCTGGCCTATAAAAGAGGAGGAAAAGGTGCACTCAGGGGTTGCACTGTGGAGGTGTACAGTCTTTTGACCATCGTCTGTGGAGTGCTGAGTCTGTGTATTTTGGTTGGCTACGAGCTCTGCCAATAAACCATTGAGTAACATAGTATTTTCTTACTCTTTTATGGAAGACACACACTCTGCAGCCACAGTGGACCATGCACAGGGCAAGTTTGGCTGCTACATGAGTGATGATTTAAAAAAGTCACTGTAGAAGCCTTTAAAAAAAAAAAGAGTATAAAGCATTATGTTTTGACAGCTATAGAGCTCTGGAATGAATGAATTATGCATTCAGTTTTGTTTGGTTTAGTTTATATTTTGTGTTATATATACAGTAAGTCCCAAGTGAAACTGTAAATGCAAACTTGCTGTTCATACACTGCTTTTCTTTCTTGGAATTCTGTCCTTGTTTAATAGGATTTGTTTTTATTTAAGCCGAAACAATCAATGAATTAATCAATCAAACTTTATTTATAGAGCGATTTTCATACAAAAAATGCAACACAAAGGGCTTCACAGTGAATCAAAAAGAACAGTCCCACATTTCCCACATTTCCCCTCCACCCTCCACATCCCCACAAAGTGAAGCTAAACAGATGAGTCTAGAGATACTGTCTGTGACAACCCCACATGAAGCTAAACTAAACCCTCATGATTCATGACGCTGTAGTCTCTGTTTTCTTTTGTAACGCTGCAAAGTGACGAAATAAAACTAATACTACTACTCACTACAGTCATTTGAATTTTCAGGTTGGACTAACATTCGCCAACAAGTCAGAGGCAGGTTCTTATGTGATGAGCGCAGACACTGGTGTCTACGGGTGGTATGTGAGGAGCCCCTCTCAGCTCCACCCTGACCTGGCACTGCTGGACACCGTGATGCCCTTCTGCCTTTGGAGAAAACGGAAAATGGCATGATCAGAGCACAAATGTCCACTCTGCTTTAAAGTCCGCGCCGTGTTGGATTGTTGTGGCTGTGGGTCGGCTGTCAATCATGGCTCCAGAGTCCGCCTCACACCCGCTCCCTCCAACCCCACCGGAAACCACTTACACCAGAGAATTGTTCACATTTTGCTCATGTACGGAGTAAAGCTTCAGTAGGGTGTTTAATGACCCTTTAAGTCATGTTCTAATGCTGTTTCATCATCACAAACATACCTGGAGTTGACCATCTTGCTGGTTGAAACGCGTTGGCGTCCCTCGATGCAATAAAGGACTTTTAATATACTCAGTTGGTGCCTCGGGTTTGTACCTTGCCCATTTTTACATTTTCCAGTAAGGGCGATTTCTTGTGTAGATTTTATGTCAACCCTAATAGAGCACCTGCACTGCTGTCTTTGGACTCTTTTGTGACTCAGCGCTCTCTCTATACCTGGAGTTGTGATTTGTTTCCTTTTATTATTAGTCTGTCTACACCTTCAAAGCTCAAAATGCTCTGCTCCACCTTATGATGTCATGAAGCAGTAGTTTTGAAATTAACAGCTACATTTTACCTTTAATTGAGTCAACACTGGTAATTCCAGGCCTGAAATTTTCCAAATGATTCTAGTGAAGGTGTGTGGAGTTTAAAAACACAGTGGAGCACTCCCTGTATTAGAAAGAAGAAGGGTTTGTGAGTTAAACCCGTGTGAAAGAAACAAAAGCTCCAAGTGTATTTGCGATGAGGAAACTCCATTGTAACATTGATAAACCCAGTGTAATATGGGCCCTTTAAACACTCCACACTTGGCTGAGCTCTGCTTTTGTTAAACTCATAAATATCTTCTGTTTATTTGTGGAGTCGCTGTTTTAATTTCACAGTTCGAGCAGTTGTTGTTTTTGGTTTCCGCGATTCTAACGCCGTTGGATAATCTCGCTCAGAATCTGCCGCTCGTGCCAAGCTCCCGGCCCGGGTGCCAAGTGCGAGGAGGAAAGTTTCACTGCTGCAAAACTACAGCAACATCTGTCACACGGCTCCACATCTGCCCGAGCCAAACGGCGGGGCTTCAGCGAGAGGCTTCAGCGAGAGGCTTCAGCGAGAGCCTTCAGCGAGAGGCTTCAGCGAGAGGCTTCAACGAGAGGCTTCAGCGAGAGGCTTCAGCGAGAGGCTTCAGCGAGAGGCTTCAGCGAGAGGCTTCAGCGAGAGGCTTCAATGCTGTTCAGAAAGAGACTAAAATATACAGGAGTTTATTTATATCCTGCTCTCGATGTAAATATCATTGACTGAGCGGTGAGATCCAGTGATCCACAGGTTGGGAGTGTGATTCTGGGTCACATAGATGATAAGTTAGATGTTGTTGTGTCCTTGGGCAAGACAATTAACTCATCATCAGTGTCTATGGAGGAGGGAAGGTGAGAAAACGGGAGTCAGAGAAGGAGGTCGAGGAATAAGGAGGGGTGAGAGGAGGAGAACAGAGGAAGAGACCTGAGGAGGAGTTGAGGAGGTGGAGGTGAGAGGAGAAGATCAGAGAAGGACAGAGGAGAAAGTCAAAGAAGAATGCATCCATATACTGGAGTAAACCACTCTCATCCCGCCTTGGTTGTTATTACACATTAATTTGAGTCATTTAAAGGTCCTTTGACTCTTGTGAGCTTCTAGTCATGTTATAATATTGTTTCCTCCTCAAAAACAGACCTGCAGTTGTGTTTTCTACATCTCCAGAGCTCAAAATGCTCTGTTCAAACTTTCGATGTTAAGGAAGAGAGAGGAGGAGGAAGAGCGGAGGACTTGAGGAGGAGGAAGTGAGAGGAGAGGTGAAAAGGTGAGAGGAAGAGACCTGAGGAGGAAAAGGTGAGAGGAAGAGACCTGAGGAGGAAAAGGTGAGAGGAAGAGACTTGAGGAGGAAAAGGTGAGAGGAGAAGGTGAGGGGAAGAGATCCGAGAAGGCGTTGAGAAGGTTAGAGGAGGAGCTCTGAAGAGGAGGTGAGAGGAAGAGATCTGAAGAGGAGGTGAGACTATCCCTGGACTGTTTCTTCTGGGTTGAGATTAACTTTTCTGTGCTCATTCTCAGATGTGATGAACAAAGTTTCTGCCCTTGAATTGGAAAGCAACAGGCAGATTTTTTCCACAAAGATTGTTACAGTTTATACTTTCCCAAATGACAATGTTCATACTGCATGTTATTTTTCCATTTTTTTCCCATGCTTTTCTCTGATTGGTTAATCCACCTGTCAATCATGAAATTAAGGAGACAGAACCCAGCTCTAGATCCACTCAGGTTTGTGAAGTTTTATCAAAGCGTGTGGCTCTGACTGGACAGGTAACAATAAATCTGTACTGGGGGAAGAGAAATTCTGCTCAAATGTGTGGAAGAAAATATGCAGGATCTTTAAATTCATCCATATACTGGAGTAAACCACTCTCAGCCCAGCCTTGTTGTTATTACACATTAATATGAGTCATTTAAAGGTCCTTTGACTCTTGTGAGCTTTGAGTCTTTTTAAAATATTGTTTCCTCCTAAAAACAGACCTGCAGTTGTGTTTTCCACATCTCCAGAGCTCAAAATGCTCTGTTCAACCTTTCAATGTTATAAAGCGGTAGATTTCACGTGAACATCTCCTTTTACCTTCAGTTCAGTAGAAATGGGCGATTCCACAGCTGAAATCGCCCAAATGATGCTAGTGCACTCACTGGAAGAAAAATAAAAAATCTAGGGAAGTTACAATGCCTTAAATTAAGACAATTTGACTTTAAAGTAGATTCAACCTGACAAGTAAAACGATCTGCCAATGGAATAAGTGTGTTTTTCTTAATTCAAGCAACATTTGATTTTGTTTCTTATTTCAAGTGCAAAAAGTTAGTTTTTTATTTTAGTTGTAGCAAAGATGTATTTTAATATGTTAAGTACAAAAAGTCTTATTCCACTGGCAGATAATTGTAGTTGTCAAGTGAAATTTACTCAAATCATGGTCAAACTTTCTTAATTCAAGTCATCTTAACTTGGCTAGATTTTGTTTTTGCAGTGCTGCAAAAAAGCTTGGCCAAAATTAAGATATAAACACGTAAATCTATCAAAAAACGACTTAAAAGTGGTGAAATTATCATCACGTTCTCTCCGTGCTGCAAGATCATTTTACTTGACCAGTTCTCTTAAAACAAATCACCTCTAGACTAGGGTTGGGCTGTATCCATATTTTGATATCTTGACGGTTTAACATGTTCTCAGCATTTTACCAGGGTCTACAGTATGACTGTGACTTTTGTAGCTGCACGTAAATCATTCAGAAACAGAAGAGCAGCATTATATTTGAAGATGAGGCACAAGTTCTGATCAAACCAAACTTCACCAGCGCGTATCTCCCTCCGTTTAATGATCTGGGACTCGCCAAGACAAGAAAAGTGCAGAAGAGGCAGATTCTGGAATAAAAAGTAAAAGGCGACAGTCCACGGCGTGTGATATTTCCCACTGCAGCATGTTGTATCTGACAGACCCGCGCTCTCGGCACTCGGAGAAGTTACCGTCTCCTCCGTGAAAGTCTGACTTCGCCCTCCAGCGGGAACTTTCTCCTCTTCAGCGCCTCGTCCCCTCTCGACTAAAATGTCTCCATCACAAACTTTTCGCCTCAATATCACACATGAAGCATCAGTTAGGTTTTTTTCTTCTTCCTCGCTGCGTGTGGATGGAAATGTCTTGCGTAATGACGTTGTCTGAAGCGACTGTGGTGGATCTCTGGCCTGACGCAGGGTCATAGTCAACATTTGCATCTCTCCCCTGTCATTCAGCCTGAACCCAAAATGCTGCCTAATATTATGTGAAACTGATACCGTTACATTTTGATACCTCAGTATTACCACCCAACCCTTCTCTAGAGTTGAATGAAGCCGTCTCTGGTCTAGTAAGTCGATAATAAATCTGAAAACAAGATGAATGACCTGATATAAATTTTAAAATCATGGCCAGTTCGGCGAAATTTGCAGTGTGAATGTCTAAGGAGCACTCCCTGTATTACCACATGACATCACAAGGTGGAACGGTGTTTTCTGGTTGAGAGACCTCAGCTAAACATGTGAATGAAACAAAACACCACTCCAGGCCTGTTTGTGATGAGACAGATCAGAAAATAGAGTGATATAATCCCTTTAAAGTACCATTAGGACAGTGTTACATTAGCCAATACACTTTTCTTTACACTATATTTATCCGACCCATTATCCTCCTCCCATGATCCTCGTCTTCCCCGTGTATCCCTGCACTTCTCCAAACCCCGTCCACCGCTGGGCCCTCGCTCCCCCGTCACTCCACTCCTCAGTGTAATCCTGTAATCCTCCTCCAAACCTCGGCGTATTTGTTTGCCTATCTGACAAAACAGTCACTGCGCGAGGGTCAAATCCTCTCCGCTATCGCCGGCTATCTGTCCCCGCTGATCAGAACGGGGGAAAAAAAGTAAAATAAATATGTAAATCTGGTGAAAATGTCGGTTGTAGATAAAGCCGGATAATCTGGTAGGTCCACAGACTTCAGCGCCAATGGAGAGGCTCCCAACGTAAACACGCCACGACACTGGGAGTTTGGAAAAGTATAGACAATCAGATACTAATCGATACTTGAAGGTGCATTGTGTAACTTTTCTGGTGCTTGTCTCCATGGAGATGTTATTGCGTTGTCTGGAATGTTCCACAGTGTGACATTAAACAGCTCTACCTAACAGCAGGGTCGCCTCTCCACAGATCTGACCTGTCACCTGTCTGGTTTGGTCTCTGTGATAGAAAGCTTTTATGCATAGATCTTCAACAGAGGGGTCGCAGAGGTACATTTGTGAAAGATGAGGATGAACTGGTTTTCGGTGGGTTCTGGCTGTTCGCTCCTTCATCATGTCTGTCTGTCTTACATCATTCCCTTCATTCTCACTCCCTGTCAAACTGCAACCACATCGGGCCGGATTTGATCAGTGGCCCATCTCAAACTCTTGGCAGTGCGCATGGTGACTCCACTCTCGTTTAGTCAGATCATAAAAAGTCACACTTTGAGCCCATTCTCCATGATGTTGTGCACACAAAGCACAGCGTAACCTTCAGGCTTTGGTCAGACTCAGGCTTAAACTGGAGCTGGAGCGAGTTTCAGCTCAGGATTTCAGGATAAGCCTGGACTTGTTAAACGTCCCCCCCATCCCCCTTCTTTCGGTTAATGTACAATAACAGTACCATATTTTTCCTGCGACTTATCCTCAGGTGCGACTTAAATATGAAATATTTCAGTTCACATCTACATAACATAAATGTAAACATGGGTAAGGCACAAACCCGAGGCACCAACTGAATATATTAAAAGTCCTTTATTGCATTGAAGGAGCCAACGCGTTTCGACCAGCAAGATATAATTTCACATGTTGGTGACTTTCACACTGAGGCCACAAGAGGCGCTCTAGGCTTGTGTACAAGCATCTGCTAGCATATCATGCTATTCCTCCTGTACCACTGTCACTTCTTTCACCAACTACAGCACCTCGTACCGATTTTCTTAGTTAAATCCAGATAGCAACTTTTTTTTGGCCAGTGAATAATCCACTGAATCTTGTCCTTTAGTGCGACAGAACCTCACTGCATCAGCACCAGCTGTTTTTTTCACTATATGCAAATGAGTCATGTGGCTTTAAGTTTTGTTTCTGTAAAACGTAAACCAATGTGCGCAAATACATTATTACTTACGGTATATACTGAGAGGTGAACTGGAAACGTCTGTAGAGCGGTGGAAGAGAGGAACAATCAAGCAGCCGAAAGAAAGTTTGGAGTGAGAGAAACTTGTTTTTGACTGGAGAAAAGTGGAGGAAACTCGAACTGTAATGAAGAAAACAAAAGCTCATTGTGGACTTAAAGATTTTGGATTTAACTGGAGTTGGCGGAGTTACTCAGAAGTGACACCAAGGATGAAGAATTCAGTGGATTTATTGATTTGGAGTGAGATGGAGAGTTTGGTAAGTTTATTCTGTTCTGTTGTTTAGGCTGTAGTTTTGTGAATAACTGTTCATATGTGACGTGAACAAACCAGACACATGTTCAGCCTGTGCTTCTCTGTTCTATTAGTATTTCTATAACTCACCTTTAAGAGGAAATGTCGGCTCTTGGTCTCTGATTATATATAATAAATTTCCCCCAAAAAGTGTGACTTATAGTCCGGTGTGACTTATATATGTTTTTTTCTTCTTCATTATGCATTTTTTGGTTGGTGCGACTTATAGTCCGAAAAATAGGGTAGATATGTTTATACACGACACTAGGCCCAGTTTCATATAAAACACAATTATGCCATGTATATAGTGTGGGGTCCCTGCTCCAGCTCTACATCAATCTGGGGGTCCATGGCCTGAAAAACGTTGAAGAGCTCTGATTTAATGCCATAGTGTGAAACAGTACAGCATTTGATGGACACTCCACTAGAGAAGGTATTTTTGAGCTTTGAAACCACCTGCGGTTGATTAAATGTATGGTGAAGCTGTTTAATGTCACACTGTGCAACATTCCAGGCTGAGCAATGTCGTCTCCATAGCAACAAGCAGGTGACAGACCCTCTATGGAACCTACCTGGACCAGTGAAGGACTTCACAGGTGGAGATGTAGTGAAGGTGCCAGTGGAGGTGGCAGAGGATGGATATAAAGTCTATAAAGGATAAGTATTTGAGAGCAGGTATCTGTACTTTCTACTTTACTACATTTAGGACAATAAGACTGAGAAGTAAAAGTTGTATTTGTTTTAATTATTATTTGAGCAAACAAAATATAACCACAAATAAACAAATAAAAACAGCTAGAACAAGAAACAAATGATTCTGTTGAACACAATTTAGCCCAAATCTAGATCAAAATCACGACATTTGAAGCTTTATTAGATCTCAAAAAATCTCTTACTTCTTACTCGTACATTTTGAAACAGGTACTTTTCTGGTGGAGGGTTCTTCACTGCATTTGAGAGCAAGTATCTGTACTTTCCACTCCACTACATTTTTGAACAGGGTTGAAAAGTAAAATATTTTTTTCTTATAGTCTGAGACCTGCAGAAAAGGCTGAGTGTTTTTTAACACGTTTTACACGTCTGAGCAAATTCAAATATACATCTAAAAACAGCTAGAAAATAAGTACAAATGAAGCTTTATTAGGGCTGTGCAAAAATACTTTTCATTTTCACTCTTCAAATATATTTTAAACAGGTACTTTAATACTTTTATGTGAGTTTTACTTTTAAAATGTGTACTTTTACTTACTTTTACACCACTGTCCTGCATCTGAGTGGGTTATTTTGGAACAAAATCGAATCCTAAAGATATTTTGAAAGCTCAGCCTGCTCCTCACACGTCTCCTTTAAAACAGTCTCCTCTTGATGGTCTGATAGAAACACATAATTGTTTGTGTGATCTCTTTCATAAGTGCCACAGATAAACACATTTTGGATTTGTTTCTCTCACTTCCTGTTCTCTTGTGAATAGTCTTTATTTCTTTCTTTCCAAATTAAGGGCGTACCTCTAATCGGTCCCCTCTCGAGACGTAAACTTGAGCGTTTTATTGTGAAAATCCTCTCGGGACACTTTAGACAGCCCAAGATTATTGCAGTGTTTGGCACAGAAAGGCGTTTTAAACAAAGGCTAGAGACACGCTTCCATCTGCTCCCTGTGTAATATTAATACGTCTCATTAGCATGTTGGGAGAGTGGAGATCGTGCACAAGATGGATTTGAACAGAGAATAAAACGCGTTAGTGAGAGCAGATTAAATGCAAGATTACGGGGGTAAGAGGAGGTGAAGAAAAGACCAAAATAACTCTGGAGCCACAAATGTACATCACTGTTTTAAAGTGTGTTCATTTACACAGATATTAAAGGGAGATGTTACGCTGTTTTCTGATCGCTGTGAGAGTTTTTCCTCATCACAAACAGACCTGGAGTTGTGTTTTGTTTCATTCTGTTAAGACAAACAGGCCAACATATTTAAAAGGACACAGGAGTCAAGGGTTAGCTTTTATTTTTACTTACAAGTCTCATGGCCTCGCACCGAAGTCCATCTGTGACATGTTAGTGCCGCATGAAGCATCTGCATCTGAGGAGCTCAGGGACCAACTCCTGCTGGTCCCAGAGTCAGGACTAAACTCGGGGAGTCAGAGTTTCAGATTCATGCGGCTAAAACCTGGAACAGTCTGAACATGTGAGACAGACTCTGATTTAAAGTAGGCTCTGCGTCTGACTGAAAGGTTTGCATTTCTCATTCTGCTCTCTTCTCTTTAATTTAATGTCTCTCTCTCTTTTTTAATTTTGTGATGATTATTTATGCTTTGATTTGTTTGTATTGTCATGTTAACATATTTCTTATTCTGTAAAGCACTTTGACTTACTTTGTGTACGAATTGTGTTGTACAAATAAATTTGCCTTGATGTTGTTTTTTAACTCTTTTAAAGACATTTTAAAACCCTCCCTTTGCCCTCAAACATAATAAAGAAGTAATAAACAGAAAGGTGGAACTGATGAGCCTGCCAAAGAGAATAAAAAGGTGCGACACCGGGCCAACCCCGTACAGGGCCATAGGAGCTGGTGCCAGCACCAATAACTTAAGACAAAAAACAAAAAACAAACAAACCTGAACCCAAAGGAAAAGCAAAAACAGAACAGCCGGTCCCATCAGGTCAAAACACAAGACTTTATAGCTAACAAAGGCCACATATCAGCCCCCCTGCACCCGGGTGACAGGGCGAGGCTGCTGTCGGGGTGGGGGCGGAGTCTGGAGCACTACGGTGAGCGGGGGCGGAGTCTGGAGCACTACGGTGAGCGGGGGCGGAGTCTGGAGCACTACGGTGAGTGGGGGCGGAGTCTGGAGCACCACGGTGAGTGGGGGCGGAGTCTGGAGCACCACGGTGAGCGGGGGCGGAGTCTGGAGCACTACGGTGAGCGGGGGCGGAGTCTGGAGCACTACGGTGAGCGGGGGCGGAGTCTGGAGCACTAGCGTCAGATCCACTGACCCACAGGTCGCTGGTGTGATTCCAGCTCCCACAGATGAATTGGTCATTGTGTCTTTGGGCAAGACACTTAACCCACCTCGCCCCCAGTGTCTGTGTACACTGGTGTGTGAGTGTGTGTGTGAATGAGTGAGTGGCTCCGTGTGAAGCACTTTGAGAGTCTTGAAAGGTAGAAAAGCTCTATAAAAAATGTGACCATTAAATAAGTGCTATTTGCTCTCACTGGAAGACGTTTGGAAACATGTGGATGACGACTTCCAGTGTATTTCTCGACTCTGGGCACGTGATAAAATCTTTTTTTATAATACACACTTAAAGAGGCAATTTATGAAAGGAAAAAAAGAATATAATGACGTCGCAGAGTTTGTCAGAGTTATTATCACCAACAAAATCAAGACCACACAAGGCCAAAATCAAGACTAAACCAGGATAAAATCAAGACTAAACTAGGATAAAATCAAGACCACACAAGGCCAAAATCAAGACTAAACCAGGATAAAATCAAGACTAAACTAGGATAAAATCAAGACCACACAAGGCCAAAATCAAGAATAAACCAGGATAAAATCAAGACCACACAAGGCCAAAATCAAGACTAAACCAGGATAAAATCAAGACTAAACCAGGATAAAATCAAGACTAAACCAGGCCAAAATCGAGACTAAACCAGGATAAAATCAAGACTAAACCAGGCCAAAATCAAGACTAAACTAGGATAAAATCAAGACCAAACCAGGCCAAAATCAAGAATAAACTAGGATAAAATCAAGACTAAAACAGGCTAAAATCAAGATCAAACTGGGCCAAAGTCAAGACTAAACTAGGATAAAATCAAGACTAAATCAGGCTAACATCAAGACCAAACCAGGCCTAAATTAAGACTAAACCAGACTTGCTTGTTTAGAGGACACAAACTCGTTTATGCAGCACATTTGACATTTTCACTATTTTCATGAGTAAAATCGATATGTTTCATATGAGCTGTAGTTTAACGAAGACTCTCAGTATCACAGCCACAATTTAGCCTTTATTTTTATTGAACCGTATCAAATCGATTTGAAATATATCGTATCAAACTGAAAGTGCACTGTGTCCAGTTATGTTCAGTATTGTGGCCTTTGTATTGAAGTATGTATCGTATCAACTCCTTAATGATACCCACACCCTAGTGATGCCATGACTGCTAATACAGGAAGTGCTCCACTGTGTTTTTAAACTCCATAAACCTTCACTAGAATCACTTGGATAATTTCAGCCCTGGAGTTGTACAACTTTGAAGTCACAGCTATTATTCAAGCTTCATTTAAATAAAATATAACAACAAAAATATTCAAAAATAAAAGCAACAATGCATGTATTGAAGAGCAAAGGCGTTGAAGCTAAAAATTGATCTTAAAAACATACAAAACATCACTCCAGGTTTGTTTGTGGTGAGGAAACTACATTATAATATGACTAAATGCTCACAAGAGTCAAGTCTGCGTGTTTTCTGACCTTTAAGTGGCTAATATTTCTTCAGAATAAGCAGTGTACACTCCATCACACCTATTTTTCCTTATTTATGAGAAAATGAATCTTGTTCTGTGTAATCGCATCGTCGTGTCTGTGTATTCACTAATTATAATGAATCACTCTGTTATCCATTTGTACAGCTGTCGTCACGCGTTTTAAATAAAGACAAACCGCTAACGTCGCTAACACTAATGTGGGTTTATCTCATTTAACATTATGAATCAGAATGAGGATTTGTGTTTCGGATCAAGCTCGCATATTCTGGAACTGTCTGAGGTTCTGGTGTGTTTTAAATCATTGTTTTGAAGAAAGAAGGCACAGTAATTCTGATTATGGCCTGGTTCTTGTATCCTGGTTTGGTCTTAGTTTGGTCTTGGTTTGGTGTTAGTTTGGCTTTGGTTGGTCTTAGTTTGGCCTTGGTTTGGCCTTGGTTTGGTTTTGGTTTGATCTTGGTTTATTCCTGGTTTGACCTTGGTTTGGTCTTGGTTTGGTTTTAGTTTGACCTTGTTTTGGTCTTGGTTTGGTCCTGATTTTGTTCTGGTTTGGTCCTGGTTTGGCCTTGGTTTGGTGCTAGTTTGATCTTGGTTTGGTACTGGTTTGGTCCTGGTTTGACCTTGGTTTTGTCCTAGTTTTTTTTTTTTTTTTTTGTCTTGGTTTGGTCCTGGTTTGGCCTTGGTTTGGTCCTGGTTTTGTCTTGGTTTGGTTGTGGTTTGGTCCTGATTTTGTCCATATAAATCCTGGTTTAGTCCTGGTTTATTCCTTGTTTAGTCCTGCTGTAGTCCTGGCATAGTCCCAGTTAAGTCTAGTTAAGTCCTGGTTAAGTCCTGATTTAGTTCTGGCTTAGTACTGGTTTTGTCCTGGTTTAGTCCTGGTTTAGTCCTGGTTTAGTCCTGGTTTGGTGCTGCTTTAGTCCTGGCATAGTCTTGGTTTAGTCCTGGTTTAGTCCATGAAACATCTTAACTCAAGAAAACACAGCACTCAAAAAAAGAAAAAGCCCTGCGCTCTGATCAGTCAACCTCCTTTTCCTCTGATTGGCTGATGTTCCTGCCCTGTGATTGGCTGTCCTCCGTGCCCTGTGATTGGCTGTCCTTCCCGCGCTGTGATTGGCTGCTGTCAGAGCCTTCAGGTGCGTTCTGTGTGGTGTAGTCAAACCCCAGTGGTGCAGTGAACACAAATGAACAGAGATAATGAGACGGTAAAAATAATCTGGGCCATTTTGGAACTGTCTGTGGCTCTGGGTCAGACGGGAGCAAAATGTGACTTTAAAACCTGTTTAAAAAGCTTCAGTTTTAATGTTTGAGAATTTATAATAGATTAAAAGTGGAATTAAAGGTCTTATATTATGCAAAATCGGATCTTGTGTGGTTGTAGTCATGTTATAATGTTTTTCCCTCCTCAAAAACAGACCTGGAGTTGTGTTTTATTTATCTGTCTACATCTCCAAAGCTCGAAATGCTCTGTTCCACCTTGTGATGTCATGAGGTGGTAGTTTTCAAGTGAACAGCTCCTTTTACCTTCATATAATCAATACTAAACTAGGATAATAACAAGACTAAACCAGGCTAAAAAAGTTTCGGATACAAGTGCAATAAAGTTGACATGTTTAATTATATAGTTTTTTTCCTGGAATGTTCTACAATATGGCATTTAATTGTACTATCTCCATGGAAACCAGCAGGCCACATCACCAGGCCAAATTACAGCTCAGATCTGTGGAGAAGGGACCCTCTCACAGTTAGAATGCATGTTTTTATGGTAGTTTGGAGAGATTAAAAAAAAAAAAAACACCTCTAAATGAATGATTTATCTGTTTAATGCCATACTGTGGAACATTTCAGGCATAACAATGACATCATCATGGATACAAGCAGGTGGCAGACCCTCCATCAGAAAAGTTACACAAAATGAGTTTAAAATGCTTAGATTAGAATTCTTAGGAATTTAATCCATATACCAAGACTAAACCAGGTCTAAATCAGGACTGAACAAGGCCTAAATCAAGACTAAACTGGGCTAAGATCAAGATTAAACTAGGCCAAAATAAAAACTAAACAAGGCCTAAATCAAGACTAAACCAGTTTAAAATCAAGACGAAACCAGGCCCAAATCAGGACTGAACAAGGCCTAAATCAAGACTAAACCAGGCCAAAATCAAGACTAAAATACCAAAATAAAAACTAAACCAGGCCTAAATCAAGACTAAACCAGTGTAAAATCAAGACGAAACCAGGCCCAAATCAGGACTGAACAAGGCCTAAATCAAGACTAAACAAGGCCTAAATCAAGATTAAACCATACCAAAATCAAGAATAAAATAGGCCAAAATCAAGACCAAACCAGGCTAAAATCAATACTAAACCAGGCCAAAATCAAGACTAAACCAGGCCAAAATCAAGAATAAAATAGGCCAAAATCAAGACCAAACCAGGCTAAAATCAATACTAAACCAGGCCAAAATCAAGACTAAACCAGGCCAAAATCAAGACTAAACCATACCAAAATCAAGAATAAAATAGGCCAAAATCAAGACCAAACCAGGCTAAAATCAATACTAAACCAGGCCAAAATCAAGAATAAAATAGGCCAAAATCAAGACCAAACCAGGCTAAAATCAATACTAAACCAGTGTAAAATCAAGACTAAACCAGACCTAAATAAGGACTACACTAGACTCAAATAAAGTAAAAATTGACGATAGGTAGAATTTAGAAAATAGATGTTGAATTTATTATTATTATTATTATTATTATTATTATTATTATTATTATTATTATTATTATTATTATTATTATTATTATTGTATTTATGTTTTTTTTTTATAACAATCTGTATGGTAAAACATCAAATATTCAGATTATAATAAAATGTAAATGTTGGTAATGTTATTGTTCATTTTTCACCAGTTTTGACACATGTAGGAGTTGTGTTTTTATCTCTTCTTCATCATAATTTCAAACACATTTAAACGCCCCTGTGACCTTTGCCCCCTCGTTTGGCCCCGCCCCCACAGAAAAGTTAATTAAAGGCAGGGACTCTTAAAGGTGAACGCTTCAGAAAAAAGCCGCGGTGACGGAAAAGTGAGAGGTTTAATAAAAGCACGTCCCTGATTCACTTAATGAGAGACAATTATAGGATTTCATTTCCTTATGTAGGTTATAGCAGCGCAGAGAAGACGAGCTCCAGTCTTCAGATACACGAAATCCTGAAATTAATATGTAATTCACTCAGAAATATCATCTTGAACCTTATGTCTAAATATTGGCAGGAAAAGATGTGAAAAGTGTATTAGCAAAGTGAAATTTAGCTGCAAATTAGCCATGAAATTAAGGAAAAAATACAAAAAATTGTGTTTAATAATAATTGTACTTGCATAAATGCATAAATATGATCAAATTTATTATTTATTTATGAGAAACAGTTGCAAAAATGATTATGTGTGTGAATATGGGCAACAGTTAAAGCCACAGTATGTAACTTTTTGGCAAAAACTAAAATAAAAATAAACAAATTAATACATAAAAATAAAATAAATGAAAAATTAAAAAAAAATAGAAAAAAATAAAATAAATACAAATAATAAAATGTAGAAAAAAAGAAAGAAAGAAAAAGAAAAAAGAACAAATATGAGATTTTTTTTTCTTTTTTCGTTTTGTTTTCATTTATTTTTATTGCACTGAAACACATGCATCCTTACAGTAAGCCGGCTCGCGTCTCCACAAACCTGACTCTTACTGGAGGAAGGTCTGATCCTTCTTGTTGCCATGGAAATGCTGTTCCTTTGGTTCTAATGTTCCACAGTATGGCCTAAAAGGTATCTATCTCCATGGAGAATGTTCCAAACTATGGCTTTAAGTTTCTGTTTCTGTGGGATCTTGCACATCTCTTGATCTCTTGGTGATGTGCCACATCCAGAAACATACTGGGGCTTTTCAATTTTACATCTTTACTATAAAATCTGGGTTAGTCCTGTTTAGTGGTTAAGTTCTGAGTCCTGGTTAGCGTTGGTTTAATCCTGGTTTAGTCCGATTTAAGTCTCGGTTTGTTCCCAGATTCTGGTTCTTATTTAGTCACAGTATATTTTAAATTTTTCCTTGGATAGAGAATTTATAAAATAACAAATTATGTATTTTAATGCCAAAACAACAACAAAAAAAGGAACCACTATTACACTGTAAAGTTCTGTATTTTATATTGAAAATAACCATGTTAGTAAGTAGTTTAAAGACCAACAAAACAGAGTCCCAAATCATATTAAAGACTGTAATAAAGTGTTACATTTAATTGTTACATTTAATAATAACGTTTAATGAGGCTTAACAGGAGAGTTCAGCACCATGGACAGCTCCAGAGTTTTAAAAGCACATTTTGGATTCTAAAACTGTCTGAAAACAGTCATAGCTCAGTCCTGGTTTAGCCCTGATTTAGTCGTGGTTCAGGGCAGTCCAGGTTAAGATCTGATCCTTAGTTGGTCCCACTTTGAGGCCCATTTCAGTCATGTTTTTTTATTGGATTAAACTATCATGAATCCAAACATGTATCATTTATACTGTCTCAAATAAAGCAGAACATAGTAGATTTGATCCTAGATTTTGATCCGCTATTAGACATATTTTGGTCCTGATTTAGTCCTGGTTTATACTTTTAGGTCTGGGTAAAGATTTGCTTAATAAAGTTGATTTATTTATTTATTTATTTTTTTGTTTTGTTTTTCGTAGAACATTCTACAGTATTCATTTAACAATCTAAAATCGAGACTTAACTAGGCTAAAATAGTACTAAACCAGGCTAAAAAAAAAAAAAAGAAGATGAACCAGGGCCAAAATCAAGACTAAACAAACTGATCTCTTTGTTGTTGTTGTTGTTGTTTTGTTTTTGTTTTTTGTTTTTTTACATATGCTCAGTTAAATTAACTTGAAAAGCAAAATCTGTCTGAAACTTGTCTGAAAAAAGTCATGGATTATGATTTTGAATTCTAGTCTGTATCTGTAACCGCAGGTGTTGGTTTCCTGGTTACTGGAGCTGCTGCTAAAGAATGTGATTTTCAACTTATCTTTTCAACAAATCATATAATTTTCTTTTCTGTTCCCATGTGGCCTTATATCTGTGTAATCCCTCTGTGGTCCAGGTAGATTCCAGGTCTAAACCGGGTCTAAACCGGGTCTAAACCATTTCTGTCCTGTGAATGGGACTTTTTCAGTATCAATACCTGCACAAATGAGTGTATATAGTTTCGATGCTGGTTTTAGTATGGATTAGTTTCAGATTTTTGAGACTTTTGACAGCTCCAGTCTGAATTTGAGGAGGAGGTGATCACACTGAGACATCTTCTGTAGAGAAAATATCCAGCGAATCAGACTGACTGTAAGGTTTGTCTTAAACTCTTTCTTTAGGTTAGAATACTCTCCTCCTCCTCTTTTCTCATCTCTTTAGCGCAGTAGCTGTTAATTGCAGAGGGTAAATGAAGGTGAGACCCTCCACAGAGACAGGTCCTTCAGAGACTCAGAGCTTCAGGCCCTGAGCAGAGGAACCCTGGAGATGTGACCTGTATGTGACAGACCCATCACTGCAGGCTCCATACCTCCTCTATACCTCCATGTACAGCTCCACTATGTCTCCACATACGCCTCCTCTATACCTCCATGTACAGCTCCACTATGTCTCCACATACGCCTCCTCTATACCTCCATGTACAGCTCCACTATGTCTCCACATACACCTCCTCTATACCTCCACTATACCTCCACATACAGCGGCAGTATTCCAAATCGAAAGTGAACATTGGGCCACTCCTGGCTCCATCCACTCTGACTCTGACATTTCATTTTACATTGAAAAAAACGTGTCCCCTCTGTAACTGCAGTTCTGAGCCTCGTCATTTTGGCCTTAAATGTTTGTATTAAGTCGCTCTACATGATCCTGGTGTTTTTATTTCATTATTTTGTCTCTAAATAAATTCCTATTCCTAAAATGAAATTTGGCTCCAAATTCACACCCATAACCACTGGCCTCAGTAAGCTTCATTTGACTGGAGCCAATTCTATTCCAGACAAAGCAACAATATCTCCATGAAGACAAGCAGGGAGAAAGAGAAAGATAAAGAGAAAGAGAGGAGAGAGGTGAAGCCTGACAAAACTGGCCTTGAAAAGCTAAACATTATTTTTAGTACAAATGTTCATAAAATATTTTCAAACTAACATAAGTAATTTACTTATTTAAACGTTTCTTTTTCAGTCTCTTCACAGTCACAGTCAGTCACAAAATGGCGGCCGGTTCACGACCTGTGGTCAAACCGGTTAAATGAACCCATGATGCCTCATTGACAGAGGGAGTGGATTTGCCACCAAATAAAAACAAGGCCATAGGAAATAACAGTCATGGATCACATCATGGACATGGCGAGCATTTGTACTCATGTAAATCATTGTTTATCTGTGCTGAGCTCTGCTACAACATCTGCAGCAGCAACGCCCATTCCAAAGATGGAACCTTCCAGACGAACATGGACACAGCAAATCTTTGTCCTCCGCTGACCACGGCACAATCTTCTTGTCACTTGACTTCTCCACCATACTCCACACACGTTTTTATTGTTTATTTACTGCATGTGACGTGGATGAACCTGCTGACATCGTCTGTGTCATCACAGTTCACTTAGACAAACCAACTTTTACTTGGTTCCCATTGGGAACCAACTTTTTTGGTTCCCGAATGCTCTGATTTTCAGTGTGAACATGTCAGTCTAAGAGTGTAAACCAGTCTGACTTTGACACAGATCCATCAAACTTTATCGATCCCGGCGGACGACGCTTCACACACAGAGCTAAATAAAAGAAGTTTAATTAGGGGCACGGAAAATTAAGGCCAAGAGAGAATCATGTTACTTCAAAATAAAAGTACTCGTGTACAAGTACAGAGTAGAGCTGCAAATCAATCAAGTAAGATTTTAAAAAAAAAGAAATGGAGAAACAAGGTGGAGCAGAGCATTCTGAGCTTTGGAGATGTGGACAGACGAATAATAAAGAGTTACTCAAACATGAATGAAACAAAACACAACTCCAGATCTGTTTTTGAGGAGGTAACAACACTAGAACAGATCAGAAAACAGTGCATCATGAGCCCTTTAAAACATAACCTACAACATAATCCCCATAAATTTTACCCCCATTTGACTTCTCAATTTTCTCCCACAATGCACCAGTGTCCTTTGTATACGCAGCCTGGAGCGTGTGTATTTTCTGCTGTTTGAGTTTGTTTATTGTGCGGAAAATGCCAGTGCTGGACTCGGGGCCCGGACAGAAGAGGCATTATGGAGGCGGAGATGTGTCCGTGAAACCTCGTCTGGGTTTGAGTGTCTGGAGAAGGGAAACTGGACCAGATCACAACAGAATCATGTCTGTGTGTTTGCGGTGACAGACGGTTTAAAGGAAAATTTATGTTTTTTTTTTTTGTTTTTTTTTTTTTAAAGGCCCATATCACTGTTTCCTGATCTATGCTCTAATGTTGTTTCCTCATCACAAACAGACCTGGAGTTGTGTTTTGTTTCATTCACACAAACATTACACATACTTACTAGAGTTCTTCTCATAAACTGAAAACTCTCTACTCCACCTTGTGATGTCATGTGGTAATGCAGTAAGTGCTCCACTGTGTTTTTAAACTCCACACACCTTCAGTAGAATCATTTGGATGATTTCAAGCCTGGAATTTGCCGATTTCTAGTGAAATAAAGGAAGGTAAAAGGAGCTGTTAACTTGAAGGTTACTACCACTTCATGACATCACAAGGTGGAACAGAGCATTTTGAGTTTGGAGATGTAGACAGACTAATAATAAAGGGTTACTCTAACCTGTATGAATGAAAAAAAACACAATTTTTTTTTTTTTTTTTAGGAAGTAACAACATTATAACATGACTTAAAGCTCCATTTTGTGTAATACAGGACCTTCAAAACAAACAAACTAAAGCCGAACTACACAAGGCCTTGATCTAGACCTAGGCCTTGTATCCTAAAGTCTCTATTAGTCTCCTCGTTAGGATGCCACACTACTAGCTGATGATACTAGCTCATTCCTTTCTCTATTGATCTAAAATTAAATGGGAACTGTTCACTTGAAAACTACCACTTCATGGCATCACAAGTTGGAACAGAGCATTTTGACCTTTAGAGATGTAGACAGACTAATAATGAGTTACTCAAACATGTGCAAATGAAAAAAACACAAGTTCAGGTCTGTTTTCAAGGAGGAAACAACATTCTAACATGGCTTAAACCAGCAGTATCGGCACTGGTCTGTGAGATGTTTGGTGCTCAGTCGCACAGAAAGAATACATCAGTTATTTCTGTTTTATTTATTATCCGAGTCTGACCAAGATTCAACATTTCTTTTATTTATCTCTGTTGGGAGAATTTTTTCTTGGATCAATGGGCCACTGCACACACACAGATCACACACCACAGTGAAAATTCACATAAGTGACAAACAAGTACAATACATTTACTGCCCCCCCACCCCCCACCCACACAGTCATTTCATTTACCAACTGACCAGTGTTTTTATTCTTTAAAAGTGACCAAATTCTCTCCGTTCCATCCGTCTGTGACTCACTCTTGACGTCCAGACGCTCGTCCCAGTCACGTGATACATTAACGCTAATATTAAACCCACGAGCTGCAAAATGAGTAAAAAACAGACGTCTTTGGAAACATTTATTATTTTATTTACGTCATTTTTGTGTTTTATCATTTTATTTTGTCGTATTTATCCACCACACCTTAAAGGCTGCTCCATGAAAACATTGTTTGACATTAAAAAAAGGATGGGGAGCACTGGCGTAAAGCTCACAAAAATATTGGACCTTTAATAGTCTGTTAACATCTGTAAAGATCTAAATGCTCTGTTCCACCTTGTGATGTCATGAAGCATTTTTAACTGAACACCTCCTTTTACCTTTAGTTCAGTAGAGATCGTCAAGTCCAGGGCTGAAATGATCCAGATGGTTTTAGTGAAGGTGTGTGGAGTTTAAAAACACAGTGAAGCACTTCCTGTATTACCACTTGATGACATCACAAGGCAGAACAAAGTGTTTTCCGTCAGCCTAATGGAAACAGCCGGATTTTTACCCTCGACATTTGCAGATATTTGGCGTTTTCTTTCCTTCAGTCATTCTTTTCAAATCTTTTCTCTTTTCGTTTTGGAGACAGAGCGAGTCCCTCTCGTGTCTTTCTGGAGTCAGACTTTTAAGAAGAAAAGAGATAAGACTAAATTCAGTGAGTCCCTCTGAGGATCTGATTATTAGTGATTTGAGGACAGAGCTTTCATATTCAAAAACCACACGACGGAAGCTAAAAAGACGGGAAAAGATCTGAGTTTGACAAACACACAAGAGGCTGCTGCATAAACATGGGCAGTGGAGAGGAGCGTTCTGCTTTTGTTTTTTTGTACTGCGATGGAAGAAGAGATTCACTCGTTTAATTGGAGTTTCTTGACAATAATGTGAGCGAGCAGGGCCGGTAGCAGCTTTGTAGAGGCCCTGGGTAAAATAGGTTCCTGGGGAGGCCCGTTATTGATAAAAATGGAGAGATTTTCTTCTTTTTTTTGTTAGATAATTATAAAATTGTTTGGTAAAATCTAGTGTCTAAAGTCATCTGGAAATGTTATTAAGAAATACAGAACATGTGTATAATTCTACACTCTCCACATAAATGTCGTTGGTTGAGCGCTCAGATCCACTGACCCACAGGTCGCTGGTGTGATTCCCACAGATGAATAATGCTGTCATTGTGTCCTTGGGCAAAACACTTAACCCACCTCGCCCCCAGTGTCTGCGTACACTGGTGTGTGTGTGTGTGTGTGTGTGTGTGTGTGAAACAGAGAGTGGTTCCTTGTTGTAAAGTGCTTTGATATATATTTTAATAAAATAAAAATTTAACATGAAATCAAATAAATATTAAAATAAAATAAAATAAAATAAAATAAAATAAAATAAAATAAAATAAAATTAAATTAAATTAAATTAAATTAAATTAAATTAAATTAAATTAAATTAAATTAAATTAAATTAAATATAAAATTTACCCATGAGATAAAATCATTTTGGAACACGATTTCACAAAGAATGGCTTGGGTTTAACTAACGGCACAAGAAATAATTAAAGACACAGAATATCACCCTCCGCCCAGAAAATACTAGAATAAAGGCATGTTTTTCGTTTGTTAATTTATTTATCTCCATTATATTTTTATTGCACTGAAAACACAGGCCAAACATGCATCATGACTTTGAGTGGCCTGGAGCGGCCTTTTCTTGTGTGTCTGATTTTCCACAGTACAGCATAAAATATATTGGAGAATGTTCCGAAGTATAGTTTTAATATTCTGTGTCTATGGAATCAGGTGCAGGTGATGTGCTAAATCCAGAAAGTTCCATACTGCAGCTTTAACATAATAATAAAACAGGCCCCACTCCTGGTGTTCGGACATTCCAGTCCGTAGAAAAGATATTTCTAAATCGACTTTAGTTCTAGTTCAAACCAGTTTTAAATGTTTCTATGTGCTGTGATAAAAACAAACAAACACAAAAAAAGATCCAAATACAGAATTCAGATTTTGATTTGAATAATTTCGACTAGATTAGATTTCATTTCATTTTCATTTACTTTTCATTTATTTTTATTTACTTGAAAATGTTAAAATGAAGTTATCTGGTCACCTAGAAGTCCCGCACCTGTTTACGTCCACGGAGATGCCAGGGAGATTCCTTTTCCGTGAAATATTCCACATTATGGCATTAAACTTGCTTATTATGTAAATCCAGTTTTTTTTTTTTTCTTTTACAATAAAACAATACCTTGAAAAAATATATGTTCTACTGTAATCAGCCCCCCTCTCTACAAATCTGACCTGTCAGTTGGCCTGGTGCTTGTCTCCATGAAAATCTCCGTAGTGACAGACCCTCCATGTGACACAATGCACCTTTAAATTAAGAAAAATATTTGAAGCCAGTTCCTTCACTACAGAAAAGCTTGGTCAAAATTTAAGATATAAACACTTAAATCTATCAAAAAATAACTAAAAAGTAGTGAAATGATCTGTCCATGCAGCAAGATCATTTTACTTGACAAGTTCTCTTAGAATAAACGACCTCTAGACGAGAATGAAGCAGCCCCAGAAGTAATGAGTCGATAATAAATCTGAAAACAAGATGAATAACCTGATATCAGTTTTAAAATCTTGTCCAGATCAGAGAAATTTGCAGTGTTAAAGCAAATAATCTGGACTTTTTTAAATGATATAATTTCATAAAGCTTTTATATTTTTCCTTTTATATTTATGATCATTTCAGATCTAGCATCACACTCGAGCTCTCATCACTGTCACAACATGGCGGCCGGTTCACGGAGTCTAAACCAGGACTAAAAGAAGTCTGACTTTGACACAGATCCATCAAACTTTATCGATCCCGGCGGACGACACTTCACGCACAGAGCTAAATAAAAGAAGTTTAATTAGGGGCACGGAAAATTAAGGCCAAGACACAAGACAATAGCCCCCCACACATGCGCCGCTAACGTCATTATGACACTTATGGAAAGAGGGCGCTCACACGGGCCCAACACATACGGTATATTCTCTGTGTGTTCTGGTACAGACATGATGACTTGAATAAACAGCTATTGAACTCAAAAGAGTGTCTTTGAGGGTCCAAAAAGCATCTTTGAGTGTCCAAAAAAGCGTCTTTGAGTGTCCAAAAAAGCGTCTTTGAGTGTCTAAAAAAGTGTCTTTGAGGGTCCAAAAAAGCGTCTTTGAGTGTCCAAAAAAGCGTCTTTGAGTGTCCAAAAAAGCATCTTTGAGTGTCCAAAAAAGCGTCTTTGAGTGTCCAAAAAAGCGTCTTTGAGTGTCCAAAAAAGCGTCTTTGAGTGTCTAAAAAAGCGTCTTTGAGTGTCCAAAAAAGCGTCTTTGAGTGTCCAAAAAAGTGTCTTTGAGTGTCCAAAAAAGCGTCTTTGAGTGTCTAAAAAAGTGTCTTTGAGGGTCCAAAAAAGCGTCTTTGAGTGTCCAAAAGCATCTTTGAGTGACCAAAACAGTGTCTTTGAGTGTCCAAAAAAGCATCTTTGAGGGTCCAAAAAGCATCTTTGAGTGTCCAAAAAAGCGTCTTTGAGTGTCCAAAAAAGCGTCTTTGAGTGTCCAAAAAAGCATCTTTGAGTGTCCAAAAAAGCGTCTTTGAGTGTCTAAAAAAGTGTCTTTGAGGGTCCAAAAAAGCGTCTTTGAGTGTCCAAAAAAGCGTCTTTGAGTGTCTAAAAAAGTGTCTTTGAGTGTCCAAAAAGCATCTTTGAGTGTCCAAAAAAGTGTCTTTGAGTGTCCAAAAAGCATCTTTGAGTGTCCAAAAAGTGTCTTTGAGTGTCCAAAAAGCATCTTTGAGTGTCCAAAAAGTGTCTTTGAGTGTCTAAAAGCGTCTTTGAGTGTCTAAAAAGTGTCTTTGAGGGTCCAAAAAGAGTCTTTGAGGGTCCAAAAAGCATCTTTGAGTTTCTAAAAAGTGTCTTTGAGGGTCCAAAAAGTGTCTTTGAGGGTCCAAAAAAGTGTCTTTGAGTGTCCAAAAAGCATCTTTGAGTGTCTAAAAGTGTCTTTAAGGGTCCAAAAAGAGTCTTTGAGGGTCCAAAAAGCATCTTTGAGTTTCTAAAAAGCGTCTTTGAGTGTCCAAAAAAGCGTCTTTGAGTGTCTAAAAAAGTGTCTTTGAGTGTCCAAAAAAGCGTCTTTGAGTGTCTAAAAAAGTGTCTTTGAGGGTCCAAAAAAGCGTCTTTGAGTGTCTAAAAAAGTGTCTTTGAGGGTCCAAAAAAGCGTCTTTGAGTTTCCAAAAAAGAGTCTTTGAGGGTCCAAAAAAGCATCTTTGAGTGTCTAAAAAGTGTCTTTGAGTGTCCAAAAAGTGTCTTTGAGGGTCCAAAAAGCGTCTTTGAGTGTCCAAAAAGCGTCTTTGAGTGTCTAAAAAGCGTCTTTGAGTGTCCAAAAGCGTCTTTGAGGGTCCAAAAAGCGTCTTTGAGTGTCCAAAAAAGTGTCTTTGAGTGTCCAAAAAAGTATCTTTGAGTGTCCAAAAAAGCGTCTTTGAGGGTCCAAAAAAGCGTCTTTGAGTGTCCAAAAAGTGTCTTTGAGTGTCCAAAAGCATCTTTGAGTGTCCAAAAAGCATCTTTGAGTGTCCAAAAAGTGTCTTTGAGTGTCCAAAAAGCATCTTTGAGTGTCCAAAAAGCGTCTTTGAGTGTCCAAAAGCATCTTTGAGTGTCTAAAAAAGTGTCTTTGAGTGTCTAAAAAAACCGTCTTTGAGTGTCCAAAAAAGCATCTTTGAGTGTCCAAAAAAGTGTCTTTGAGTGTCCAAAAAAGCATCTTTGAGTGTCCAAAAAAGTGTCTTTGAGTGTCCAAAAAAGCATCTTTGAGTGTCCA
The DNA here is from genome assembly GCA_030686955.1 of Odontamblyopus rebecca. Lineage (NCBI taxonomy): Eukaryota > Metazoa > Chordata > Actinopteri > Gobiiformes > Gobiidae > Odontamblyopus > Odontamblyopus rebecca. The sequence continues at coordinate 4,996,040 of CM060656.1, read as the reverse complement.
AAAAAGTGTCTTTGAGTGTCCAAAAAAGCATCTTTGAGTGTCCAAAAAAGTGTCTTTGAGTGTCCAGAAAAGCGTCTTTGAGTGTCCAAAAAAGAGTCTTTGAGGGTCCAAAAAGAGTCTTTGAGGGTCCAAAAAGCATCTTTGAGTTTCTAAAAAGTGTCTTTGAGGGTCCAAAAAGTGTCTTTGAGGGTCCAAAAAAGTGTCTTTGAGTGTCCAAAAAGCATCTTTGAGTGTCTAAAAAGTGTCTTTAAGGGTCCAAAAAGAGTCTTTGAGGGTCCAAAAAGCATCTTTGAGTTTCTAAAAAGTGTCTTTGAGGGTCCAAAAGTGTCTTTGAGGGTCCAAAAAGCGTCTTTGAGTGTCCAAAAGCGTCTTTGAGTGTCCAAAAAGTGTCTTTGAGGGTCCAAAAAGCGTCTTTGAGTGTCTAAAAGTGTCTTTGAGTGTCCAAAAAGCGTCTTTGAGGTCAAAAGAGTGTCTTTGAGGGTCCAAAAAGCATCTTTGAGTGTCCAAAAAAGTGTCTTTGAGTGTCTAAAAAAGTGTCTTTGAGGGTCCAAAAAAGCGTCTTTGAGTGTCCAAAAAAGCGTCTTTGAGTGTCTAAAAAAGTGTCTTTGAGGGTCCAAAAAAGCGTCTTTGAGTGTCCAAAAAAGCGTCTTTGAGTGTCTAAAAAAGTGTCTTTGAGGGTCCAAAAAAGCGTCTTTGAGTGTCCAAAAAAGCGTCTTTGAGTGTCCAAAAAAGCGTCTTTGAGGGTCTAAAAAAGAGTCTTTGAGTGTCAAAAAAGAGTCTTTGAGTGTCCAAAAAGTGTCTTTGAGTGTCCAAAAAGTGTCTTTGAGGGTCCAAAAAGCGTCTTTGAGTGTCCAAAAAGCGTCTTTGAGTGTCCAAAAAGTGTCTTTGAGGGTCCAAAAAAGAGTCTTTGAGTGTCCAAAAAGTGTCTTTGAGGGTCCAAAAAGCGTCTTTGAGGGTCCAAAAAGCGTCTTTGAGTGTCCAAAAAGCGTCTTTGAGGGTCCAAAAAGTGTCTTTGAGGGTCCAAAAAGCATCTTTGAGTGTCTAAAAAGTGTCTTTGAGTGTCCAAAAAAGCGTCTTTGAGTGTCTAAAAAAGTGTCTTTGAGTGTCCAAAAAAGCGTCTTTGAGTGTCCAAAAAAGCGTCTTTGAGGGTCCAAAAAAGCGTCTTTGAGTGTCCAAAAAAGCGTCTTTGAGGGTCCAAAAAAGCGTCTTTGAGTGTCCAAAAAAGCATCTTTGAGTGTCTAAAAAAGTGTCTTTGAGGGTCCAAAAAAGCGTCTTTGAGGGTCCAAAAAAGCGTCTTTGAGTGTCCAAAAAAGCGTCTTTGAGTGTCTAAAAAAGTGTCTTTGAGTGTCCAAAAAAGCGTCTTTGAGGGTCCAAAAAAGCGTCTTTGAGTGTCCAAAAAAGCGTCTTTGAGTGTCTAAAAAAGTGTCTTTGAGGGTCCAAAAAAGCGTCTTTGAGTGTCCAAAAAAGCGTCTTTGAGTGTCCAAAAAAGCGTCTTTGAGGGTCCAAAAAAGCGTCTTTGAGTGTCCAAAAGCATCTTTGAGTGTCCAAAAAGCATCTTTGAGTGTCCATGCTGTGTCCTGTCTGCATCTAGTTATAATCAGGAAGTGTGTGTTAGCATGGTAGTTGTTGGTAGAGCGATGTCCAAACTCTGGTCTGGGCCATGAAAGTATGAGAAACTGCTTATAAAAACTCTGCGGTGAATAATAAGATGCTACTTTAAAGGTGCATTGCGTCACTTTTCTGGTCTATCTTCATGGAGACCAAACCAGACCAAGTTACAGGTCAGATCTATGGAGAGGCGACCCCGCTCACAGTCAGAACACCTTTTTTTTTGTAAGTGTTTTTGAGCTATAAAACCACCTGGAATTGAAAAAATGTAAGGTAAAGCTGTTTAATGTCTTACTGTGGAACATTCCTGGCAGAGCAATGATACTGTATCTCCATGGAAACAAGAAGGTGACAGACCTCCAATCAAAAAGTTACACTGTGCACCACAATTGAGTTAGTCTAATTATTTGTTGCTGATTGTGACTTGCAGAAGGCCTCAGTGTGAAGTGTCTTGCCAAGTAATTCTGGGAAATAATTTTAAGGAGTTTGTGAGGACTTTTTTCTCTCCATCACAATACTAAAAAACTAAAATAAAATAAAAACTTGTCATTAAAGGCGCTGTTCCTCATTTTTTCTGTCTTAAAACATGAAAAACATTTCATTTAAAGCAGTTTGCAGTGGTCCAAAGTTCTTCCTCACTTCCCTTGTGCATTCAGAGCGTCTTAATTACTCACCACCATGAGTTTATAAGGCTTCAGTGTGAACTATTCTTTTCTTTTGTATTTGAACAAGACACTTCTCTCAAATCACTCCCTGCAATATTCACACCGGGGTAAAGGTGCACAATAAGCAGTGTGAACGGTCCATGTTATGTTATTTTCTGATCTATGTTCTCATGTTGTTTCTTCATCACAGACAGACCTGGAGTTGTGTTTTGCTTCATTCACACGTTTAACACACAAACCCTGCAGATTTAGGCTGAGTTCTTCTCTCAAACAGAAAAACTTTATAAACTAACCAAAGCGGCACAATGGGAATCATTTGGTCACGGAATGAAATGGAGCTGATGACAGAAAGAGTACGGAAATGTGAGGAAATCAGATTGCAGTATTAAAACAGCGGATAGGGTAAGAAAACACACTTTAGAGCAAACCAAACTATAGAGCAATGCAGAGAAGATACAGGAAGTGGGCAAAGTGATGTGCTCTGGTGTGGGAGGGCATCCGGATAGTGCACGGACATCCTGCACGGCACATGTTATGAATGCTAAAGGGACAGTTTGTAATTTCGGACATAGGGCTTCATTTCCTCATGAGCCAGAGTGTTGGAGACGAGTGGAGACCGTTTTTTAAATCTTCCATCCAGTCCTTGTATTTGCAGAGGTGCTGGTGCTAGGCTAGTGCATGTCAATGGTCACAGTCATCCTGCCACTAAAAACAGTCTGACCCACTCCACAGACCTGAGGAAAACTATTAGAACTCCAGACTGTCCATGTGAACGTCTGTGTCCATAGAATCATGTTTAAAATAAAACTAACCTTGCGTCGCATGAATCGTCGCATGTTGAGGGACTATTTTCTCATATATCAGTCCACCGCTGCCGAGCTTCTATCAGGAAGTACAACTCACTGCTGCTGCTCAGACAGAAATCCTCCAAATGCAGGGTTGGTTTACTTACTTAAGTTAGTCACATGGACAGTCTGGAGTTCTAATAGTTTTCCTCGGGTCTGTGGAGTGGGTCAGACTGTTTTTAGTGGCAGGACGACTGTGACCATTGACATGCACTAGCCCAGCACCAGCAACCTCTGCAAATACAAGGACTGGATGGAAGATTTTAAAAAGTGTCTCCACTCGTCTCCAACACTCACCAGGAAATGAGGCCCTATGTCCAAAATTCCAAACTGTTCCTTTAAGCATTTATCATCCTCATATATTCCAAATAAAAGAAGTCTTGAGCATGTTGCGAGTTGTTTTTCAAAGCGGTAGTTTGATATTTGTTTTCACTGAATGCTCCACACTACGCCCTCTGTCTGCTCCGCTCCACCCGATATTCAGCTACTCGCACCTCCTGTTTAGAGCCCCCACCCATCCCCACTTGCACTAGCGCAAAGATCGAGGGCAAGATAGAGGCCCTGAAGTGGAAATGAGTTTCTTTATAAAATGAAATGTTGTGGAAATGTTTGCATTTTGTACAGAAGGCATCGGGCTGATTTCCTCTCACATCTGTAAAATGAAACTCTGATAATGACATTACAGACGCCAGGACGGGTTTGAAAACGAAATATGATTCTGTAAAATGAAGAAATGTTTTATGGTAACGGTACAATTTATGTAAGATTGATTTTAAAACATCACAACATACGGGAACAGGAAGGTGTTTTGGAAATGCCCTGATGACTATAACTTTTCTGGCCAAATGCTTGTCTCCATGGGGATGTTATTGCTTTGTAATGTTCCACAGTGCAATCTGACCAGGTCCAAACAGAACTACACCAGGACTAAACCAGGACAGGTCCAAACCCAGACTAAACCAGAACTAAATGAATGGTTGACTACAGAAAGACTTAACCAGAAGTACTGAAGAATTAAGTACTTCTGTAGTCCAGCTTTAGTGCTCTTTAGGTCTTTCATAGTCCTGGTTTAGATCTTCTATATTCCTAGTTTAGTCCTTCTGTGGTTTAGTTCTTCTGTAGTCCAGGTTTAGATCTTCTATAGTCCTATTTTAGTCATGTGGTTTAGTTCTTCTATAGTCCTGGTTTAGTCCCTCTGTGGTTTAGTTCTTCTGTAGTCCTGGTTTAGTCCTTCTATAGTCCTAATTTAGCCCATTTAAAGTCCTGGTTTAGTTCGTCTGTAGTCCTGGTTTACTTCTTCATAGTCCTATTTTAGTCCTTCCGTGGTTTAGTCCTTTTAAAATCCTGGTTTAGTATTTATGTAACCCAGCTTTAGTGCTGTTTAGTTCTTTTAAAGTCCTGGTTTAGTTCTTCTGTAGTCCTACACTCTTCTGTAGTCCAGCTTTGGTCTTTTTGTAGTCCTGTATTCCTGGTTTAGTTCTTCTATAGTCCTAGTTTAGTCCTTCTGTGGTTTAGTTCTTCTGTAGTCCAGGTTTAGATCTTCTATAGTCCTATTTAGTCCTTCTATGGTTTACTCCTTCTGAAGTCCTGGTTTAGTCTTTCTATAGTCCTAGTTTAGTCTTTTTGAAGTCCTGGTTTAGTCCTTCTATAGTCCTACACTCTTCTGTAGTCCAGTTTTGGTCCTTCTGTAGTTCTGGATTAGTTCTTCATAGTCCTATTTTAGTCCTTCTGTAGTTTAGTTTTTCTCAAGTTCTGGTTTAGTCCTTCTATAGTCCTAGTTTAGTCCTTTTAAAGTTCTGGTTTAGTACTTCTATGGCCCAGCTTTAGTGCTGTTTAGTTCTTTTATAGTCCTGCTTTAGTTCTTCTATAGTCCAATTTTAGTCCTCCTGTGGTTCATTTCTTCTGTAAACCTGGTATAGTTCTTCTGTAGTCCTGGTTTAGTTCTTCTATAGTCCTATTTTAGTCCTTCTTTGCTTCATTCCTTCTGAAGTCCTGGTTTAGTCCTGGTTTAGTTGTTTCACAGCCCAACAGTCTTCTGTCATCCAGATTTTGTCCTTCTGTAGTCCTGGTTTATTCTTCAACACTCCTGGTTTAGTCTTTCTGCAGTCCTAGTTAAGTCCTTGTGTGGTCTAGTCCTTCTGAAGTCCTGGTTTCTCCTGTAGTCAAGGTTTAGTTCTTCTACAGTTCTATTTAGTTCTTCTGTGGCTTAGTCCTTCTGACTGGTGTAGTTCTTCCACAGTCCTCTCATGTTATGTAGTCCAGCTTTAGTCCTTCTGCAGTCCTGGTTTAGTCTTTCTGTAGTCCTAGTTAAGTCCTTCTGTGTTTTAGTCCTTCTGAAGACCTGTTTTAGTCCTGGTGTAGTTCTTCCACAGTCCTATTGTTTTATGTAGTCCAGCTTTAATCCTTCTGCAGTCCTAGTTTACTCTTTCTGTAGTCCAGCATTAATGCCTGGTTTAGTCCTGGTGTAGACCTGTTTTAGTCCGAGTTTAGTTCTGTGTAAACTTGTTTAGCCACTCCATAGTCTTGACGTCAGTGTAGTTTCAGTATTAGACTTCTTTTCTCCATGAAGGCTAAAATTATTCCTCTCCTCGCTCCCAGGGTCTCCTATAGAAATTTGCATTGTGCTGACGCAGCATTTCCCACCCTCCATTGATCAAAGTCAGACCTGGACCAGACCCAGATCTGAACCTGGGGAATCCTCCTCCAGCTTCATTCATAAAGAACAGAGCCGTGGAAGTAGGTCAAGTCCTCACTGCCTATTTCACTACAGAACTCAGACCTCCCACAGCATCTTCTGCTCCATCTGACCCTGCTCCATCTGACCCTGCTCCATCTGACCCTGCTCCATCTGACCCTGTTCCATCTGACCCTGCTCCATCTGACCCTGCTCCATCTGACCCTGCTCCATCTGACCCTGCTCCTCTATCACTGCTCCAACTGACCCTGCTCCATCTGACCCTGCTCCATCTGACCCTGCTCCATCTGACCCTGCTCCATCTGACCCTGTTCCATCTGACCCTGTTCCATCTGACCCTGCTCCATCTGACCCTGCTCCATCTGACCCTGCTCCATCTGACCCTGCTCCATCTGACCCTGCTCCATCTGACCCTGTTCCATCTGACCCTGCTCCATCTGACCCTGCTCCTCTATCACTGCTCCTCTGGTTCTGCTCCATCTGACCCTGCTCCTCTATCACTGCTCCATCTGACCCTGCTCCATCTGACCCTGCTCCATCTGACCCTGCTCCATCTGACCCTGCTCCATCTGACCCTGCTCCATCTGACCCTGTTCCATCTGACCCTGCTCCATCTGACCCTGCTCCTCTATCACTGCTCCAACTGACCCTGCTCCTCTGGTTCTGCTCCATCTGACCCTGCTCCATCTGACCCTGCTCCATCTGACCCTGCTCCTCTATCACTGCTCCTGTCTGCTCCATCTGACCCTGCCCCTGTCTACTCCTCTATCACGGCTCCTCTGGATCTGCTTCTGTCTGCTCCTCTGTTTCTGCTCCTCTGTTTCTGCTCCTCTGGTTCTGCTCCTCTGATTCTGCCCTTCTAGCTGCTCCTGTCTGCTCCTCTGGCTTTAGCTCTGTCTGCTCCTCTGTCTCTGCTCCTCTGGACCTGCTCCTCTGGTTCTGCTCCACTATCTCTGCTCCTTTGGATCTCCTCCTCTGGCTCTACTCCTCTGGACCTGCTCCTCTGGACCTGCTCCTCTGGACCTGCTCTTCTGGCTCTACTTCTCTGGCTCCGGTCCTCTGGCTCTGCTCCTCTGGCTCTACTGTACTCGTATGGATCTTCTTCTGTCTGCTCCTCTGGACCTGCTCCTCTGGACCTGCTCCTCTGGACCTGCTCCTCTGGCTCTGCTCCTCTAGTTCTGGTCCTCTAGTTCTGCTCCTCTGGACCTGCTCCTCTGGATCTTCTCCTGTCTGTTCTTCTGTTTCTGCTCCTCTTTACTCCTGTCTGCTCCTTTAGCTCTACTTCTCTTTCTCCCCCCCCCCCCCGTATCTCTTTGTTATTTAGTCTCTAACAGTCTCTCTGCTCCTTTAGCTCTACTCCTCTTTCCCTCGTTCTGCTCCTGTATCTTTTTGTCATTCCGTCTCTAACAGTCTCTCTGCTCCATCATTACAGCTCATGTTTGTCTGTGTACTCCACATGTGTTTAGCTCAGTGCCACTCATGCCCTCCTCCTCATCGCTGCACGCGGCCGCCATTTTGTTTGCTTACCGTCAACGCCACAGACCCAAATCTGGCCTAATCAGACGAGCCCCAAAACAAGCCTGTGCAGAGATCGAGACGGAAAGTCCAGGCAATGAATGTCACATTAAAAAGTTAGATAGGGAAAGTTTTGCAATAAGAAAATATATCAGACTGAAAAAACATAGTTAAAAATAAACTTATATGGCCTATTTACCTGGCTCAGAGTTTCTCGGCGCAGTCTGGCTGGAGTGTGTCAGAGTTTGGGGACCACAGGATCGTTTCTCTGCCGGCTTCATCCAACAGGGACCTGAAGCCTGCACCGGGGCAGCTCCAAATCCAAGCTCTGCCCCAAGTGGAGGGGTTCATCTCGGAGTCTTGTTCATGAGTTTTGATCTGCTGAGATTGACAGGCAGATCCGTGCAGTCTCTGACTAATGTTGTGCGCCCTCTGGTGGTTGTTTAACAGAACACGGCCTTGACATTAAAAACTTTTGTAGGCATAAATAGAAGTGATGGTTGCACACATGGATCTGTTTTCATATGAAAATGGAGCATAAATGAGCCGTTAAAGGTACAGTGGGGAGTTCAGTAAAACAGGAGGAGCTTGGAATAGAGCCACTGCTCCTCCATGTGGAGAGGAGACGCTGAGAGGAGGACATCTGCCTCCTGGACCCCTCCCCAGGGTCGACCCAGGACAAATGCGTTATGAAGGAAAACTGTTCTGCAGAGACCATTCCTGACTAACATGTGAGACAGTATAGTCACATTGTCTTTGTGTTTACCTGTCCCAGGTAAATAGGGACGTCTGGTCACCTACACTGGAGGGAGATGCTGGAGGAACTATTATAGTCACAGTCCTTCAAATTTAAGGTAAGGTTCACTTTATTGTGACCACTGACCACTAAAAGTGTGTCCTCTGTATTTGACCCATCACCCAGTGTCTAGGTTAAACCTGTGAGGAGCAGTGGGAACATCTCCAGGTCTTGAGTAGGTCTTGGTCAGGATCTCAGCTGGAGGATTTCATTCATGGTGCATGTCTTGGTTTGGTTTAGCTCTAGTTTAAGTGATTCAGTCCTGGTTTAACTTTGATCCAGTTTTAGTGTTCTGTGTTTTGAAGCCTTGATTATTCCTGCATAGTTTGACCATGAACAGGCCTGCTTTAGTCCTGGTCTAAACCAGGTTTAGTCCTGGTCTACCCCTTATGTAATCCCAGACTGGTTCACATTCATTTAAAGTCTAAACTTGGTTTAGGCCCAGGCTTGGTTTTAACCCTGGTTTAGAGCCATATTTGTCATGGTTCAGTCCTGGTCTAAATCTGGTTTAATCCTGGTCTAACCTTGTTCGAGATCCACATTAGTCCTGGTTCAGTCCTGGTCCAACTCTGGTTTAATTTTGATCAAACCCTGGTCCTGTCCTGGTCTAACCCTGGTCTAGATCCACATTAGTCCTGGTTTAAGTCTTATCTCAGCCCTTCTCTGGCTTCTGGTTTGTTCCCATTATCTCTCCTCGTGTTGCATTTAAGTGTCAGATAATTACGGCGCTCCATCAGGACTAATAGACTCTTTACGTGCAGGAGGAGGGCCTTAAACGCATCCTGCTCCATTAAAACAAATGCGTGGTGCGTTCGGGTCGATACGGACATTTACACCATGGGCCATTACACACAGGCAGGAGCGAGGAGGACCACAGGGATCTCCATTATTTTTACCAATGTTCCTCCAGCTGTGGACTTTAAATGCTTCACCTCATGACAAGTTATAGATTTATAGGTTATGTTACAGCCGGACTGAACCGGGTCTAAACTAGGTCTAAACCAGGTCTAAACCAGGTCTAAACCAAGTCAATATCAGATCTACATCAAGTCTATATCAGGTCTAAACCAGGTCTAATCCAAGTCTGAACCAGGTATAAACCAAGTCTGAACCAGGTCTAAACTAGGTCTGAAGAAGGTCTAAACCAGGTCTAAACTAGGGCTAAATCATGTCTAAACCAGTCTAAATAGGTATAAACCAGGTCTAAATCAGATCTAAACCAGGTCTGAACCAGGTCTAAACCAGATCTGAACAAGGTCTAAACCAGGTCTAAACCAAGTCTATATCAGATCTAAACCAAGTTCAAATCAGGTCTAAACCAGGTCTAAATCAGGTCTGAACTAGGTCTGAACCAGGTCTAAACCAGGTCTAAACCAAATCTATATCAGGTCTAAACCAGGTCTAACTCCCCTGAAATGCCAAGCCAAAAATAACATATCCTGCTCCTGTCTTCTCCCCTGGCTTTCTTCCTGTCAGCAGGGTTTAAACCAGGTCTAAACCAGGTCTAAACCAAGTCTAAACCAGGACTATATCTGGTCTAAGTCCATTTATATTACGCAGCATTGACTCTTGGGAACTTTAAGCCATGTGTTAATGCCGTCACCTTATCAAAAACATGCCTGCATTTCCTGTATTACCACGTGACATGACAAGGTGGATGTTTCTATGCCCAGAATGTTCCATAGTATGACATTAAACAGCTCTGTGTTACAATTAATTACAGGTGGTTTTATAGCTGGTTACAGGTGGTTTTTGTAGTTTACGATCCCCAAAATCAAAGACTTACCCTAAAGTAGCCGTGTTTCCCCAGATGCTTCACAGGAGGGAGATGCTTAGAAATAATTTAACAACAACTCTAATAAATGCAAATATGATTTATTTTACAGATAATAGAGTCAGCCAATTAACAGACAATTTGAGTCTGGATCCCCTTAAAGCCCAATGCAGGAAGACCCAGAACAAAGGGTGAAGGTTACATTTATAGTTCCCTAGGACATCCCACTTTTACATCTGGAATTTCTCAAACAAAGGCTTAAACACAACCCCCAACCATATAAGATCTAACATGCTTAGTTATCACCAGGTGTCTCCTGTACTCTTACCCTCTTAGGCTCCAGAACAATCGTCTAGAGACCTCAAGCTGTTTTACACAGACCAATCCTACATTTACAACCCAACCATTTGTCCCACCAATTGTCCTTAGAGGGCATACCCTCCTAACCTCTGACCCCTTACTGCTCCAAACCAGTGATCACACAGATAAGGAACAATCATCAACAGAAAGGAAAATAAAGTATAATCAGCAGCATACCAGATACCACATTTTATAGCTCAAAAACCTAGAAAAAGAAGCGTTCTAACTGTGAGCCGGGTCACGTCTCCACAGATCTGACCTGTATCTTGGGCTGGTTTCTCCATGGAGATCGACAGGTTTAATGCCACACTGAGAAACATTCCAGACAAAGTGATAACATGTCCATGGAGAAAAGCATTTGACAGACCCTCCACCAGAAACATTACACAATGCAGCTTTTAAAAATGAAATAAATGAATAAATAAAAATCCAATCACTCACACAGTGCTCGAGGTGGGCCCCAGGTGGTGGAGAGGTGCATGCTGGGTAGTGGAGGTGGAGGTACAGTAATCTTGCACTGACTCATACACAAGTACAAAGCTTTATTTAGACAACAGAATGGGATTTTCAACATTAAATCAAAGTACTTTCTTTTCTTTTCCCATGTGGTCTCATATGTGTGTGATCCCTCAGTGTTCCAGTAGGTTCCACAGTGATCCATGGGCGTGTACTAGTCTATGTGCAAGGGTGGGAAGTAACGAATTACATTTACTCATGTTACTGTGATCAAGGAGCAATTTGTAATTTTGAAATTGTCATTTTTGAAATAGGTAATTGTACTTTTATTTGAGTATAAAGTATTTTCTTTCATTACACTGGAACCCATCCTCGCTACTGAGTAAAATCAGATTAAAAAAAAGAAATGCGAAACAAAAAAAAATCAGTCGAAAATTAAAGAAAATTGCACGTCATTTTCACTCTAGAATGTTCAGTCATCGTGCAGAAAGTAATTTTCACTCTAGAATGTTTAATCATTGTGCAGAACCATCAGTCTATCTTGGATGAACTTGGATGATGCTGGTGCTGAGCCAGAGATCGAGGTCGTCACGTGTAATGTGTTTTGCAAACTTTGATTTTGGTTTCATTTTCTTCCTTTTTAATTGTAGTGTTGTGAGTTGGACCATATGATTCAGAATGTGTTAAATTGTTAATCTGTTTAATTTGTTAAATGTGTGATGCAGTTAAAGTTCTAAGTTCCATAAAGTTCTCTAAAAAGAAGGAAGAGCTCAGTGTTAGTCGCTCAGTTGGCTCCGTTTGCAATGACCAAAGTTTGCATATTTCACCTAAACCTTGATTAAAACAACTTGTGCTGGATCTGATTTATCACTCACCCTTTTTTTTTATGTCAAATAATTGAAAGTAACTCTGTAACTTTTACTCAAATTACATTTTAATAAATAAAGTACGTTTTTACTTTTACTCAAGTAGATTTGTAGATTTTTACTTTTACTTGAGTAAGAATTAAACACAGTAAAGATAATTTTACTTAATTGCATTTTTTTTTTTGTCTATATGCTCTTATACTTGTTCAGATGCCGCTCAACATCATTCTAAAGCTTCAAGAAACCTTCATTTCTGTCCTGCCAACTGCCACATTTACACGAGAGCTTTAACTCACAATAAAAACAATTATTAAATTCTGAATAAAAATGAATTCTGCTTTAAAAAGACAGTGTAAACTCTTAATTCCTAATGAATATTCAGAATCAAACTTAATTCCAAAGTAAGTGAGTGGTTTATTCCGATTTTAAAGCCGAATTAATTTATTCCTCAATCAGGTAAACATATATTCTGCTTGGGTCGCCCTTCTGATGCGATGATGCAAATAATGATTTGAACAAGGACAGTACGTGGACACGTGACATCACAAGGTGGAACAGTGTTTTCAGCTTGAGAGGAGAACACGTTTATAACACAGATGAGAAAATAGCATCATATGGGCCCTTAAGGTTCACAGGTTTAATCTTCTACTGTACCTCTGTTTGTATTGAGTGTTTTTTTTCCCAGCATGCCCCTGGTCTTTATTGGTCCACATGTCACAGAGCGCTGTAGGTGGGCCCCAGCTGGTGGAGTGATGCATGATGGGTAAAGCGGGGGAGGGGAGGGGGACAGAGGTGCATGCTGGGATTGATGCTCAGGGCAGAGTTGAGGCGGCGTAGAATGAGACGAGAGCGAGAGAACACCTGAGTCCACCTGGAGGACGGTAGATCACAACAGACGAGAGGAGAGGGGGAGGAGGGGAGAAGGGAAGAGAGTTTAAAGGAGAGGGGGAGGAGAAAAGAGAGGGGAGAGTTTAAAGGAGAGGAGAGATTTACGGAGAGGAGAGAGGAGCAGTTAAAGGGAAATAAGATTGCAACATAGAGATCCTGCTTCTAAAGGGGGATTTTGGCTGTTTGTTGAGAGGGAGTTTGGACCGGTGATCCTCTGGTGAGTGGGTGGAGGAAAACATATAGGCTGCATTTAAAAGCAGAAATAAATGAGGGCAATGGAGAAAAAAATACTAGTGCTGTCAAACATATTGCATTATTAATGAGTTAACGCAAACCAATTTTAACGCTGTTATTTTTTATCACGAGATGAACATTCTTTGTGACCTAGAGAACTAGTTCTTTCATAAGCTGTGGCCCCTGCTGTAATGTTCGAAAATCTACAACGCGCCACGGTTGCTCATGTATGCGCACATGCACGACTTCACTATACAAGCCCTCTGCGTGCACTGATGTTATTCATACGAGGGAAACATAAAATAAAGCCGCTCCAAAACATATGGGGACTCTGCGCTCTCCTTCAGTAAGGACTGTGACAGAGACAGGAGTTTTGCCGCCTCTCTCCTCCTGTCCTCACTGCTCCGAGCTGTTCTTATATCCATAAACTCACAGAGGAGTGTATCGCAACAGGACTCATATCTGCCTCACTATTTAATAGATATTTCTGCCGCTGGACTTATTTTCTCCTCTAAAGCGTTCACTCTGCTGTGACATGTAAACAAACAGCGCCGTGTGATGACTTTATCAGGCCATAGACACACAGACAGAAGAGACACTTTGCTCACACTGCTGCAGAGCACTTCATGAAAGTCTCCAGAGAACATGGAACACAAAGTTGTCTCACTTATTATGGTTTGCAATAAAAAAAAATTAAAATTAAAATAAAAAAATAAATAAACATAAATAAATAAAATAAAATAAATTGCAAAAAGCCAATCCACTTTTGGTTGCAATTATTTGCAAGTTAACTATGACATTCATGAGCTCAATCGCAATTAAATATTTTGATTGAATGACAGCACTAAAAAAATCCACATATAGAATTAGTGATGCTGATCAATCAGTACCAGAACAGAAACTGAAAACACACACAGATAAAACAGGCCTGGAGTTTTGTTTCATTCAGGCATGTTTAACACACAAACCCTGCAGATTTAGCCTGGGCTCTTCCCTCAAACAGAAAACACTCTGTTTCACCTTGTGATGTCATGTGCTAATACAGGAAGTGCCCCATTGTCTTTTTAAACTTCATACACCTTCATTAGAATTGAGATCATTTCACCTCTGATATGACCATTCTCTACCGAACAGAAGGTAGAAGGAGCTGTTAATGTGAAAACTACCTCTTCATGACATCATGAGGTGGAACAGAGCATTTTGAGCTTCAGAGATGTACACAGAATAATAATAAAGAGTTACTAAGAAATGTGTGAATGAAACAAAACAACTCCAGGTCTGTGTTTGAGGAGGAACAACATCATACCACAGCTTCCATCTCACAAGTCAATTTTGTGTCATATAGCACCTATAGGTGCACTCTGGAACATTTCTGGAGATGTTATGACTTTTTTTTTCTTTTCTTCTCCAAGCCTTAGCTAAACCAGGAGTAAGTATGAAGACTGATGCATCTGGGGCAACAGTAGCTCAGTTGTTAGAGCGTTTGTCCACTGATCTGAAGGTTGGCGGTTTGAATCCCGCCCTCAACATAAACATCATTGTGAGCATCAGATCCGTGTGATTCCAGCTCCCACTTAACCCACCTCGCCCCCAGTGTCTGTGTACACTGGTGTATGAATGTGTGTGTGAACGGGTGAGTGGTTCCTGTTGTAAATCGCTTTTAGAGCCTTGAAGGTAGAAGAGCACTATACAAATGTGACCATTTAAGTGTCTGTATTTCAGAAGCTGTGACTGCCCAATCAGATTTGTTTACTTCAGTGGTGAAAGAAGTACTCAGTTTGGTTACTTAAGTAAAAGTACAGATACTGGAGCGAAAATAAGTATTTTTTTTGTGATGTGGAACCTTTAATATTTAAAGATGCACTATGTAACATTTAAGTTGGGGGTTGTTTCTATGGATACGTCATTCCTCTGCCTGGAATGTTCCTCTACAGTATGACACTCTACCTTACATTTAAGTACAGGTGGGTTATAGATTTAAAATGCTCAGAAAAACAAGCATTCTGACCTGGCCTCTCCACAGATCTGACCTGGAACTGGTTTGGTCTCCATGATGATACAAAGGTTTAATGCTGTACTCAAAAACATTCCAGACAAACAAACGGAGCCTTCACCAGAAAAAAAGTTAGACAAAGAATAAGTGCCAGGAGACAGAAGGCAGACATCATTCACTCAGGAGAGATCAGGAGTCTAACCCACATCCTCCCGCCTGAGCTCCAGGACCCCCTCCTCGTGGGGCTGTTTGCAGACTCAGGGCAGCGTCCATCTTGGCTCTTCCCTCTCGGTTTCTCCACGGGCCTGTGGAGAGGGGCAGAGCGTGAACAGTAAAGGTTAATAGCGGTGTTAGCTTCACAGCGCGACGCAGCGGGAGGCGTGTCCAGGCCGCGACTCCGGTTTAATCAAACAGAAAGGTGAGGAGGAGGAGGACAAGAAAACACCGAGAGAGGAAGAGGTGAGGAGGAGGAGGAAAAGAAAACACCAAGAGAGGAAGAGGTGAGGAGGAGGAGGACAAGAAAACACAGAGAGAGGAAGAGGTGAGGAGGAGGACAAGAAAACACCAAGAGAGGAAGAGGTGAGGAGAAGGATGAGAAAACACAGAGAGGAAGAAAGGTGAGGAGGAGGAGGACAAGAAAACATGGAATAAATAAGAAGGAGAGGAAGAGAGAGAAAGGAAAAGAGGGAGAAAGAGAGGTGAGGAAAGACAAAAAACAGGATCAAAATCCCATTAAACATTAGACGTCTTGTGGACGTGCAGATCATGTTTATATTGCGTCCATCAGTCCAGGACCAGTTCTGGACTAAATGACGTGCAGATCACGTTCACTATTTGGAGTCTGACCCCACTTGGACGTCACTCTGAAGTTAAACATGTGCAGTTAAACTGTGGACTAGGAGACTCTTTTGGACATCATGGGGACGTCTAACACAGGAGCAGGAAAATGACGTTATTCATGAATATTCCCACTGTGCAAAGTAAGGCTGAAAAATCTGTTTAGGGTCATTTTGTATCTCCAGTCTTGGTCCTCTGACGGTGCAGACTGTGACGCCAGATGACGTCTTATTTTCAACGTCCTCCAGACGTCCAGTATTGATGTTAGTTTTTTAAATGTATTTATTTATGACAAATATTGTTGTTATCAATATTATTCATTAATAATAATTTTGATTGCGATTAAACATTTATTATTAATTATGTATGTTTATTTATTTGGAAATGCAATTTGTGAAATATTCTAGCCTACTCATACAAATATGATTATAATTCTATGGGCCCGTGCAAAGTAATGTTGAACGATGAGTTTAACTATAAAAACGATCTAAAAGGACAACAGTAGCGGGCGGCGGTTTAGCTCAGTTGGTTGAGCGTTTGTTCACTGATCTGAAGGTTGGTGGTTTGAATCCTGTTTCTGACGTAAAACATCATTGATCCACTGATCCACAGGTTGTGATTCCTGATCCCACAGATGAACGCTGTCGTTGGGTCCTTGGGCAAAACACTTAACCACACTAACCTGCCTCGCCCACAGTGTCTGCGTACATTAGTGTATAAGTGTGTCTGAGTGGGTGAGTGGGTGAGTGGGTGAATGTGTGCCTGAACGGGTGAGTGGTTCTTTGTTGTAAAGCGCTTTGAGCCTTGAAGGTGAAAAGTGCTGAATAAAAATGTGACCATTTAAAATGAAACATTCAAATTTAACATAAAAAAGATGTCGACTAAGACCTCATTTGAACTAGAATTAACGTCCAGAAGACGTTGAAAATAAGACGTCATCTGGCGTCACAGTCTGCCCCTTCAGAGGACCACGACTGGGGATACAAAATGACCCTAAAAAGACGTCACTTCAACATCACTTTGCGCACTGCGCTGGAGGAGAGGAAGAGAGAGAGAAACATGGGAAATGAACTTGCTTGACAGTTTATTCTTTCTTTGAGAGAGAAGGAAGATAAGCAAAAAAAAGGGTATAAACATGGAAGAGTCATGTCAGCTTCTCCAAACCTGAAAACGATCTGTTCTTCCTTGTGATGTCATGAACAGCCTCTTTTTACCTTCTGTTCAGTAGAGATCAGCAATTCCAGAGCAAAAAGTGTCCAAATGACTCAAGTTTAAAAACACTGTGGAGCACTTCCTGTATTACCACATGACATCACAAGGTGGAACAGAGTGTTTTCAGTTTGAGTGGTAAAACTCAGGCTAAATCTGCAGGTTTGTGCTTTAAACGTGTGAATGAAATAAACAAAACAAAACAAAAAAAACACAACTGCAGGTCTGTTTGTTATGAGGAAATGGAAAATAGTGTAAGGTGGGCCCTTGATGTATTCTCAGATAATAATTTAACACTCTTACACTTTTAAAGAATCGTAAAATAAACTATTGGATGTTGGCTAAGGTCAGACCAACTCATGTTTACAGCTCGTCCAGTCAAATAAACTGTGTTGATGTTGCTCCTAATTAGGAGAAAACAGCTCAATACGAGGCTGTTTTGATCACTTTTACGCATGTTTAATGTCGTCAATAAAAGCAGCTCTTCTGAATCTTATATAGAGAAAAACTTTGTTCAAAAACCCAACTCTAAACCTGTCAGCAGACTCCATCTGAGGTGTGAAAACGCGAGATGTTTACGAGCTGAAGAAAACTGTAATTAGCAAAGTATTTTTCTTGCTGTCACACCTACCTCGGCAATGCTAACGCTTGTGAACTTACCCCACAGCTCCAGGTCAAATCGTGCCTTAATTAGCGGAAAAAGAAGACACGGGAGAAGTAAAAAAAACAAACAAAAGTAGATTTCTTTTTTCATGATCTGGTTTTGTAGCTGGAGGGAAGAGGAGATGTTGTGTCGTCTTTATGGTCCCAGTGGAGAAATGTGATGCAGCAACGTTAGCGGGCGATTAGCAGCTAACGGCGTCCCGCGGAGGAGCTAGCTGGAGGAGCAGACAGGTGCAGGCAGGTGCAGACAGGTGCAGGCAGGAGCAGCTGGAGTTTGCAGGGAGGTAAAATAAAAAGCATTGTGTTTTTTTTTTGTTTTTTTTTTATTTTTGGTTTGAGCATAACAGTTAGAGCTGTCACTGAAATTAGCCTTGCTTGTCTCCATGGAGATGTTATTTATTTGTCTGGAATGTTCCACAGTAGGGCATTAAACATACTGCATCTCCCTTGCATTTGCTCAATGTTGTGTTTTATAGCTGAAAAAAACCTTAAATATACAAACACTAATTCTAAAAAAAAAATGAGAATTTAAACACTAAAACACCTGTGCAGGCTCACTTCTCCACAGTTCTGACCATTAATCTGTGTCGTTGCAATTACCAAGTTTATTTCCATATTGTGGAATAATCAAGGCAAAACAGGCATATCTCCATGGGGGCAAATAAGTAGTGGACCCTTCTCTAGAACTGCGCATCTTTAAATAAGATTTATGTGAACAAATAGTTTGAACTAAAACTGAACTAAACCAGGACTAATGTTCAAGATTGAGTTTGACTTCAAGACTTACAGGTCTTATATTACACACAGTTCTCTTAGGAGAGTCATGTTTTAATGTTGTTTCTTCTTCAAAAACAGACCGGGGGGTTTTCCATCAAGACCGCTAAGTGTAAATCCTGGCTGGAGAGTTCAGTTCCATGACTCTCGCCAACATGAATCTTTGCTGAGTTACTGGGGTAACATGCGTCTGAACTACCCCGCTCCGGGGCAGGTGAACTCTCATGTTTAATCAAGCGGTGCTACAAAGAATGCAGACCTGCAGTAAACACAGTGTCAAACAAACAGTTCCGCGCACTTCCTCCTGATTATCTGTGTTGTCTGAAAACAAGCGTGACAGTGTCAACAAGAAGTGATTTACCTCATGTCAGTTTTGGTGAAGTTACAGTACAATCTTAACAATTATCGTCTTCAGAATATCTTCAAAAATGGGAATTTCACCCACTTGGTAAAAGAGCTTTGGCCAAGTGGTTAAAATCTCTGCATGTCACACAGGCATCCTGGGTTTGATGCTTATTTTGGACGACATTTATGCTTAAGTGAAGTATTTGATATATTTTCACCAACTTATATTTACACAAATGTGAAAGATGCCAACAATTATTTATATCATCACAGAATTTATATCAGCTCGCCCGAACATAAACATTTTGTATTTGAAATGACATCGCCATCAGACAACAGTTTAAGGTAAAGCTTTACTTTTAAAACATGCAGATAACACAATTTGACATATGAGTTGGTACAAGTACTTTTACACATTAAAAAGAAATTAAACTGACAAACACTGCTCCACAAATGAACATTTGTTAGGACGTCCACTGTACTCGCTGAGGATTGATCACAGGTCTCCCACGGGACAAAACAGAACACTTCCTCTGCTCCACGGACTTTTCTTGGCAACTCTGACGAAAACATTCAGCGTGACAAACTGGACGTCCTGATGCTCTGGACGGGCTTTTAGAGAACTTAACATTTAAACGGTGGGTAATCTTCTGCCACGCCATGCCTCTCGCCGTGGTTATTGCAAGTGTATTTCTCTTCTTTATAATTGTGCTTTTATATTCCACCGACAGTTCTACAAGTATTTTTTTGTTCAACATGAACACGTTTTCGACAGTCTCTTGTTCTGGGCTCCTCATGTCCCTCGTGCACACGCCTAATGCAAGATCGGATAAGCCTGGTTATTAGTTAACTCCGACAAGGAGTTAACTGCGACTAAACACAGCTTCAGCCTTAAGTTGAAGCTCGTCCAAACGAGGCTAAATCACTTAAACGCTGCTATGTTTAAAGACATTGATAGAACCCCTCTGGAGTTGTGTTTTGTTTCATCCACATGTTTGAGTAACTCTTCATTAGTCTGTACATCTCCAATGCTCAAAATGCTCTGTTTCTATGTAAATGCAACTTGATTTGACAGCCCTAAAATGTAAAATACACATGCGCTGTACTGAACAATACAGAAATACAGCTCATCCTTACTTTTTTATGTTATTTTATTATTAATCTTTCAAAATTCTTATATGCCAGTCTTATATTTTGTTATGTCTTATGGTTATTTTGTTATTAATGTGCAGTAGTTTTCATGTTAACAGCTTCTTGTACCTTTAGTTCGGAGAGAGATCAACAATTCCAGGGCTGAAATGATTCAACTGATTCCAGTGAAGGTGAATGGAGTTAAAAAAACAGTGGAGCACTTCCTGTATCACCACATGACATCACAAGGTGGAACAGAGTGTTTTCAGTTTGAGAGAAGAACTTGTGTGTTAAACATGTGTGAATGAAACAAAAAAAATAAAAAATAGGGGGTACAGATATAACAGTAATGATCATTTCAACTCCCTGGTGTAATTATAGGCTACTGTATATTTATTTTACACTGTACCTGATTTTTTAAAACAGGAAAAACAGAACGAATTCATTGTAAACAGTTTGCAGTGGTCCAAAGTTATTCCTCACTTACCTTATGCATTGAGAGCATCCTATTTATAAACCCTGATGACTTTATAAGCAGTTTCCACAACTTTTAAAAATGCCATGACGATAAAGATAACAATAACTACCATGCTAACAAACACTTCATGATTATTGGTCAACAAAACACTTTGTAATTAGATGTAGACAGTGCACAGCAGACTTGTTTTGACCTCAAGAGCTGCTTATAAAGTATTTCTGTACTGGGGAAAGACACATTTTGGTCAGATACATGGGGAAAATCAAGTGCACGGCCTTTACGGGTGAATTATGTAAGTTTTCTAATAGAGAGGTCGCAACCTGCTGGTCTCTATACAGATGTTATTGCTTTTGAATGTTCCACAGTGTGAGATGTTTCTTATTCGATTACCATGAGCAGATCTGGGCGCTTATATTCTAAAACTTCAAGTCGAGTTCTTTCTAAAAGCGTGTGTACAGACAAAACACAAACTCCCTCAAACTTTCTCAAAGTTTCTCAGAGTTCTCCAAACTTGCCCAGTGCTTTTCTCTCCGAGTACAGACGCCTTCTGTCTCATCTCTGAATACAGGAGAATAACGATTACTCAAACATGCAAGAACCACTGTAAATGCAACTTCAGAGGGTCAATGAGAGGAGAAACTATAATACTACTGTTAAACGCAAAGCAAGGTAAGTTTATTTGTATAGCACAATTTGCACACAAAGTAAGTGCTACAGAAATCCATTAAAGGGATAGTTTGGGTTTTTTGACATAAATCTGTACGTCCCCGTCAGCAGTGTCGTGCATCAACACTGACTTACCTCCCGACAGCGTCCGGTGAGCCCAGTTCTTCCCCGGTTGTGATGCTGACAGAAGTGTCCGGCAATTTGGCTGGAGACACAAAAATGTTTTAGTTTCAAAAGAATGTTCAAAAGAGTGACACATTTGCATCACAAAACATGAGCGGAAAAAAGTCAGACCTCATAATCTCTTGGTACTATTTTCTCTCCGGTCGTATCACTGCGCTGCCTCCAGGTGGCGCCGCGCCTGTTTCACTGTTTCCTGCTCGGAAAGTTCACGGCAACATGTGTGACTACAACACCAATGATGAAGACATGGGCTTCAGCACAGAGCCAAGGGGAGATCTTTATGAACCCGAATATCCTGATGCCCAAATTCACCAGATGGAGTCAGAACAGCAGAGAGAGAGAGAGGAGGGACCGAGTGGGAAATGATGAAGCTGGATTTTTGTTGTTCCAGCCTGGAGAATCACAAGTCTGCACCATTTTTATTTATATTCGTCTATAGCTTATATACTTATCGCTGTAGCTCTCAAGTTAGCCCTCTCACGTTAGCTCTATTGCATCACGGTGGTCAACAGTCTGAGCGCGTAAACACCGCTGAGCTACTGAAAATAGTGTTGGATTTGTGCGCGGCTTCACCTGGAGACAGCGCAGTGATATGAACCGTAGAGAAAATAGTACCAAGTGATTATTAAGTCTGACTTTTTTCCTTTAACGTTTTGTGACATATATTGTTTTGAGAAGAAAAACGCTTTATTTTCGTGACCCCAGCCAACGTGCCAGACACTTTCATCAGCAAACTGGGAAGAACTTGGCTCACCGGAGGCTGTCGGGAGGTAAGTCAGTGGTGATGCACGACACTGCTGACGGGGACATACAGATTTATGTAAAAAATCCCTAACTATCCCTTTAAAATCACAATACAAACAAATCATAAATAATCATCCTAAAATTAAAAAACTAGAGACATTGAATGGCAGAGAAGAGTGCAGAATGAAATGCTGGTTTTAAATGTGTGGAGCCCAACCCCCCAGTTGCAGTTATATTTTTCATTCATTTTCCCATAGACTTTCAGAAAATAATATAATTTTAAACATTTGAAAAGTTGCTAACACGTGTGCTTTCCAAAGCTGCATTTTTAGTAGATCACAAACTTTACGTGAAAAGTAATTTTTGTACTCACACTCTCTTTAGAAATGAGATGCCTGACCTGGAACATGGCCTATCACTTGTCACCATGGTGATTTTTTATGTATATATTTTTTTATTTTATGTTTATTTAACCAGGAGGACCCATTGAGACACACAATCAATACAAGACAGTAAAATCACAAAGTATCACATTATAAAACCATTTGCATCTCAAGAAAAACACACATGGCTTGGTCTCTGCACTCTTCACATTTTTCTTCAAATTATCAAGTAACACCATAGATTCCAAGTTAAGATCTGTCAGGCACCGACCTGCTGCCCTCAGGAAAGTGCTACAGGTATATCAAAGCAAAGACGAAGATGAAAACAGCTTTTTCCCAAGGGCCATAACCACTTTGAACACGCACACACCCAC
Organism: Odontamblyopus rebecca; assembly: GCA_030686955.1. Classification (NCBI taxonomy): domain Eukaryota; kingdom Metazoa; phylum Chordata; class Actinopteri; order Gobiiformes; family Gobiidae; genus Odontamblyopus; species Odontamblyopus rebecca. The sequence goes on along the minus strand of CM060656.1, from coordinate 4,973,558 downwards.
CGACTGACCCCACGTTCCATCCATCATCTGCTGTGTAATATTTAACATAGTGTAATATCTTGACTAAGTCTTAAGGGCCAATCCCATTTCTAATTTCTACCACTACCCCTTGTCTCTTGAAACTGGGAAACAAGGGGTAGAGGTTAAATGTAAAGCCCTATGAATTTGGACACCCCTTCAACAATCATGTTTACATAAGCTTACTGTCAGAGTGGAATGACACGCAGACCATTAGAAAGAACACAACCTGAGCTCCTCTAAGGGCTAAACTAACGATATTGCTTTAAATTAAATAACAACTGTAGCACGGACGCTCGCAATTCATTCACAACTTCATTTCATGCATCAACTGATCACTCAAGTCACAAATAACGTGACACTACACAACGTAGTACTGGTGACTTTTTCGTGTGCATTTTATGAAGAAAATGACCATTACGCATTGGAACAACATGAAACTTAAGACAATACAGCGGTCATCACAAATATTAAATCCTAAATAATGAAGAAAATGTGTGAACTTCTTTGCTCTCTTTGGTTGTGGCAGCAGTGACCTTGCCGGTGATTCTCAAGGCATTCTGGGAAATTGCTCACACCCCTCCGTTTGGAGTGTGCCTCTGAAAAATCTTCATTTGGAGGGGTAGACAGCCCTACCACTTTGCCCTACATGTGGGCACAGTGTTACGGCCAAGGGGTGTAATGGGATTCAGCCTAAGTGTCCCAGCCTGGGCAACAAAAGGCACATCTCTCTACAATGTTCATAGTCTCAAGTGTATTTAAGGTTATAAGTTTCCCAGCTCGGGAAACCTCTACTCTACAGAATCAGTGCAATAACTTGTATAACTAATGTGCGACATTACCCGGTATATTAAACCTCTGTATATTCGACCTCTGTGTATATAATCAGAACTTAATACTTCACTCCACCCCCTCTTCTATTTGTATTAAATGTCTTGCACTAGTACTTGCATATTATTTATTCTATTCTTTCTTTAATACTATGTTATAAATATCCTACGTACATGTCAGCACTGAAGATTGAGTCACTTTCAGTCTCATTGTGCACAAGTGTAGTGTAAATTGTAGGACAATAAAAGGCATTTATATCACGGTGCTGCACAGGCAAAGGCAGATTTTCCAGCTCAGTGCGGCACCGAGGGACAGTTAAGAGTAATTGTGAGGGGAAGTAAAACTGGTAACTACCTGAGCTCATAATAAGGAGATTACTAAGGTACCCGGGAAGGTTGCCCAGTATTGGCTTTGTAAATAAATATACCTTGGTTTACTGTGGGACATTCGTGGCAAGACAATATGTTCATGGAGACAAGCAGAAAAGTTACCCAATAACAATAATTAAAACAAATATATATTTAAGATGTTAACTGCTTTAAAGCTTTCGACCAATGACCCACAAGCAGGAGTTTAATTTGACCCAGAACAGGATCAGGCACCTGTCAAAATGACCGGGATATTATAATAAAGTTTTACGCCTGAACTCACCTGAATTACCTAAAGTCATCTAAAAAGAGGCTCTACGCTGCCATTCCGACATTCCGTTTCCATTTTTTATCAAACGTCCCTGCATACTGACTTTTTTTTGTCCTTGGTTGGAGTGGTGGCACTTTAGCTCTTTTTTTCTTCAACATTCCGCCATTCCGACACACGGTAATTATTACATTTTCGGGATAATATTTTCATGGATTGGCTGCAGCGGTGCTTGCGGCGTACGGAAGGAGGCGCGCAAAACACAAGGCAAGAAAAGTGATACTCCAAACTACGAGGAGGTTGTCAGAACGGCGACATGAAAGGTATCGGAATGGCGGCGTAAAAAAGTATCGGAGGGTTGTGGGAATGACGGAATGTCGGGTGGGAGTCTGTTGGAGTGGCGGTATGTGGGAATTAGAGTTGTACCCCCATGGAGATATTCCTGTTTTGCCTTGATTATTCCACGGTATAAAAATAAACTTGGTAATCACAACGGAGACCAGTTAATGATCAGATCTGTGGAGAAAAGAAAACTTAAAAACATGGTAAGGACATGGTAAGAATTCATGTTTTTAAGGTATTTTTGAGCTATAAAACGCCTCTAACTGAACAAATGCAAGAAGATACGTCTAATGTCCGACTGTGCAACATTCCAGGTGAAGAAATAACATCTCCGCCCTACAAGTTACGTCGTGCATCTTTTATTTTAAACTTCATTTTAAACATTGTCTTCAGGAAAAAAAAGGAAAAAATAATAAAAACACTCCATCCTCCTCGACATGTTTTCTCTCTTACTTTTTCTCTCCAGCTCGTCCGGAGTCAGAGCCATGATGAAACAGATCTTTTTCTCTTTTTTTAATTCCCTCGTTCCGTGGGGAAATAAGCCTGTGTGTGTGTACTCTCCTCCACGGGCCGGCGCTCTGTTTGCCTGCCTGCTCATTATAGTCTTATATTACTGTGGTCCTAACCCAGGCCAAGTCCTCCACACACTTTATTGATGACCTAAAGCCACTAATATAGAGAGGCAAATACAGACCTGACCGAGGAGAGGTGCATATGAGGAAGACTCACAATAATAATAACCATAAGAACAACGCTCAGATGCCCTAACGTGGGATATCTCCACGCTGAGTTTCCTTTTAACGCAGCGGCTCGAGTGGTCAGAGTGAACGACTTCTTGTGACACCTGCTATTCATCCATCCCGCTATTTAGACACTGACGTCTAATTGTCGGAGTAGCATCCCACGACTTTCTATTTTTTCAAACATTCCGCTTTTCCGTCATGGATAATATTAATGTGATATGTGATATATATTAATGTAATCATTTCACCATGTAGCCCAAATAAATAACCAATCAACTTCATTGCGCCAGCTCAATGAGAAGACTTTATTCCTCACCTTTTATAAAGTGGGACATTTAAAGTGCAGCATCTAATCCACATTATCCATAGAATCAGTCCTCCGCAATTTATGACATTCATCCCCAAAACCGTGCTATTTATCCATTTTGAGGTGTTCTTTGAAAGCAAAAAGGCGAGAGTAGCTCCTGTATTTGTTCACATCCACAAAGCAGAGGTGAAGCTGCAGATTAGAGAGTGACTGTACTTCCTGTGGACTTTATCTCCAGCCACATTTGCATTAAAAATGATGTATCTGAACTACTGCACCATCCATCCATCCATCCATCTTCTCCCGCTTAATCCGGCTGGGTCGCGGGGGACTACTGCACCACTTTTCACAAATAATAATAATAATAATAATAATAATAATAATAATAATAATAATAATAATAATAATAATAATAATAATAATAATAATAATAATAATAATAATAATAATAATAATAACACAGTTTTGACTTGTATCTAAATTAGCGAGTGGTTTTACTGTAGACAGGAAACAGCTGACACCATCACGCTCACAGCTTTCTATCCTGCAGCCTCGTGTCTGTGTTGTGCGCTTTTTGTCCCACGGTTAAAAATCGTTTAAGAACAAAATATCCTGTAGTTTGTGGTGGCCTTAAGCTGTTTTTAATTTTACATTTCAAATGTGTGATCATGCTGATGTGTCTGCAACCATGACCAAACCCGTCACCCAGCACCATGGACAGCGAGAGGGTAGACAAAAAGTGTAGGGAAAGGGTCTAAATAGAGGCATGACGTAATAGCGGTATGTCTAAATATAGGGATGTCGGAATAGGCTGGTGACCCCAGAGAGTAGAGATCGACTGATGTGTTTTTTTTTGAGGGTCCGCTACCTATTCCGACATCACTTCATTACAGCATGCCTCTTTTTAGTTGTGGCAGTTTTCTGAGACATTTTACTATCGCTATTCTGCCATGTCATATATATATAGTTTTGTTTTGTTTTTTGAGAGTTGCAATAGTCTACCCAGGCATATCTCATGCCAACGCCACACAGTAGCCAACTTCATAATGACAAATGTGTGTGGTCCATGCTCTCCCTCCATGCCCGCCGCACGCCCAGGTCGACCACATCACGTTGCACTGTAGGACATTTTCCCACTGTCTGATATCCTCTGTGGCTGAAGTTTTCTCTGATCACCTGTTTTGCACCGGCCCAAGCATCTTATGATATATGGGAGCGCAAAATATAATTGGCTATTAATATTAATCATGTTGGAAAAGTGAAATGTTTGAAAAATAGTAAAGTGCCACAACTCTGACAATGAAAAAAAAACTTGTGAAACTTGTCAAACACTTGACAGATAAGGTTTATGCCGCTACTCCGACTATTAGACGTCAATGTCAAAATAGCGGTATGTCGGAATAGCAGCCTGTAACCTTCTTTTCATGGCCGACGTCAATGCTGATTGTTTAATATCCTGATATTTTTGGGCCAATATATGGGCTGATTTTGGTCATTTTCCCAAATTAACTCATTTGAATTTTGTACAAATTTTCAACACCTCTGAAACAAACTGATGGAGATTTTAGGCAGATCACTCAGGGCACATGACAGGCAGATATTTTCTTTTCACTTTAAGTTTGACTGAGAAACAGTTCATGAGACGTGGATGAGCCTTATTTTGATGTGATCCAGACTTTTTAAAGGTTTCTAGTTTTATTAAAGGTGTAGATGCTCAGAGTAACCTGCTTCAGACACAACAGTTTGAATGATTCACCTGTATCTGTGACGCTTTATTCCCCAAAAGTTTTACGGTGGCCTGGCTGGACCTTCTCCATACCTTCCGAACCAAGATCTTGGTCAGGAGGATCTAGCAGGACAAACCTAAATGGTCAGTGTTATTTCTCCAGATCTGAGCTGGGATTTGGTCAAGAGGTGAACACTTCTCTAGATCTGATTCAGGATGTTGGTTCTTGGTCAGGACATGTACCCCAGATATAAACCTGTTTGTTTGGCAAGGAAAAGCGAGCTAGATACATCTTCACATCTGAGCTGGATCTTACCAGGACTCGTTTTCAATACCTGTGCCAGATCTGATCCAGGAACCAGTCTGGAGTAAACTACTGGAGTCTCCAGATCTCAGACAGGTGTATTTTTCCATCTCTAACCAAGAATGTTGGTTTGGAGCATCTGTCAGGGAATTGTCTTGACATTTTTCTAGTCCGTACTCTGACCTTTTCACCTCTTACCATCTTTTTGAGGAATTCCTCACTCCTCAAAACATCTCATCTCCATAGCTGTAGAAACACGCCTCCTCACTTTAGTCTTGTTCAAATGCGCTTCTCTTAAACTATTTCTATTATCACCGTGTAACTCTCGTCATGTTTATTTCAGCACTTTTCCCCCATTCAAACGCGCTCTCACCTCGAGGAAAAATACTCCCCAAAACTGTTGAGTCAGCGAATCTCCCTGCTCTCCATTCATTTAAAAGTGGACTGAATTATGATTACAAAGCGGCTAATTTCACTCTGCACCCTGCTCAGTGGAGATAGGGCCCCGCGTTGCCAGATAAGCTCCTCTCCCTCCCCCATTTTCGATAAGGACTTTGAGAGATACCGAAAGCGCCGCGAGCCTGTTTTTCAATGTAAATATGCATTGTGTACTTTCATTAATCCTTCCATTAGCGTGCCATTATTAATTTTCCATTTGCCACGGTCGGGAAAGGTGTGTAGACGCGCTGCGGTTATCGGGCCTGCAGCGTCGCCGTGGCGATAAGGATAGCGAGGTACGAGAGGAGAAATTAAAAACACGAATGAACGAGGAGTTGTGATAGGAGCGGAACAGCAGGTTTAACCACACAAGGTTCTGCGGCGTACGAGCTTTGAAACTCTGCTTTGGTTTGGAGAAAATGATTTAAAGGTCTTATATTACGCAAATGTGACTCTTGTGAGCTTTAAGACGTGTTATAATGTTGTTACCTCATCGAAAACAGACCTGGCTTTGATTGGAATGTTTCACACTATGGCATTAAAGGTTTCTATCTTCATGGAGACCAAACCAGACTAAGTTACAGGTCAGATCTGTGGAGAGACAACTCCGCTCACCGTCAGAATGCCTGTTTTTTTTAGCGATAGCGATAGCAAAGTACAGTATGGTATTATTAGGTTTATTTTTTGTTATATAAATTAACTTCAATATTATTTAACACAAAATACAGGCACATTTATTCCCCTAAAATCTGAAAATATGCTGGTCATTTTTTTCTAGTCCATTTTACTTTACTTTTCTTTCTTACTTTTTTAAAAATTAAATTTCTCTTCCAGTGCAGGTTGTCCCGTCCTCCTCAAATTTTGAAGGTGGTTTTGTAATTTTGTGGAGAAACTAACCCAATGTAACCCAACCAGAGAAATAAGCCTGACTCTGCCATAGACTGTATACACTAATGGACAGAGCTAACCTCATCATTACCTAAAACAGACCTGGAGCTGTTTGTTTGATTCACACATGTTTGAGTAACTCTTTATTATTAGTCTGTCTACATCTCCAAAGCTCAAAATGCTGTTTCACCTTGTGATGTCATGAAGTGGTAGTTTACAGCTACTTTTTTTGTCATGGTGCACCGAATATACTGACACACACAGTTCTGACTACAACAACAGGTCCTGAAAGTGCTCTGGGTCTGCTGGACAGTACATTTCTATTCAACAAGTTAGTTATGTGAACTAACTTTATATATATGTTTTAACATCACAGCAAATGTCGAAAGGCGAAGCTCTCGATTTACCGGTCAATCTACGTTCCTACCCTCACCTATGGTCATGAGCTCTGGGTAATGACCGAAAGAACGAGATCGCGGATACAAGCGGCCGAAATGAGTTTCCTCCGCAGAGTGGCCGGGCGCTCCCTTAGAGATAGGGTGAGGAGCTCGGTCACACGGGAGGAGCTCGGAGTAGAGTCGCTGCTCCTCCACGTCGAGAGGAGCCAGCTGAAGTGGCTCGGGCATCTGGTCCGGATGCCTCCTGGGCCTCCGGGCATGTCCCACCGGTAGGAGGCCCCGGGGAAGACCCAGGACACGCTGGAGGGACTATGTCTCTCGGCTGGCCTGGGAACGCCTCGGGGTCCGTCCGGAGGAGCTGGAGGAAGTGGCTGGGGAGAAGGAAGCTTGGGAGCCCCTGCTTAGACTGCTGCCCCCGCGACCCGGCCCCGGATAAGCGGAAGAAGATGGATGGATGGATGGGCAAATGTCTTGTTGTATGATTGTGATTTGTGTTTGTTGTCTTTAATCCATGTGCTGTGTGAGCTTTTAGCATGTTCTCTTTTTACTCATATGTTCACTATTAATATTCACTGCTCTTTAGTCGTGTGATGGACTGTTTTTGTGCCTATGTCCTGTTTTTTGTCTTGCCATCAACCCGCCAATGGAAATACAGATGAAAATGATCCTGCACGGTTAACTCTGGCACATTTACAGTACATGCTGCACTAACACATGCTGATCAATGTGCACTGTCTCATATTTAATAAACATTAAATGACTCGATGGAAGTACTGACAAAGGTGTTGTTTATTGTTTATTGTTAACTGTGCAGGAAAATTACCATTTAAAGTAAAACATATGACAGCAGCACAGAACCTGCTGGAGCTGTTGGCGTTCAGTTCTGGTCCGAGTACAAACAAGAGGTGTCAGCACCCAAACTCCAACAAATGACGGGCTTCAGGAAGAAAAAAAAAAAAAAAGAGTCCACTAAAATTAATTTCCATAAAATAAACATTGTTTTCGGGGCAAATATTGTTATGTGATTACTTGAGAAGAATTAATTACAAAGCCTGTAATTAATTAGATCGATTTTAATCAAGTCCCACCCCTAAAAAAAACACAACTCCAGGTATGTTTGTGATGAAGAAACATTAGAAAATAGTGTAATATGGGCCCTTTAAAAAGTGAAAAACAAAACTCATTTAAAGCTGTTTGCAGCGCTCTTAAGTTATTCCACACTTACCTTATCCAGCCAGCGCATTCCTAATAATTCACTTGTCACAATTTTCAGATGCCAGAACGGTGCTTTGCTTAACAACAACTAGCATGCTAACAGTGGACAACTTCATAATTGAATGCAGACAGTACACACCGGATTTATGTTGACCCCATGAGCTGCTTATGTCACTGATAACATAGAAAACACTGTACTGTAATGTTAAATATAAGACCTTTAGGCTACATTCCATCGCTTTTCCCATAATTCCTTGCGTTCCAGATAGACTTGTAGCTCGCGTTGGCAGTAAACGTAGATGATGCTTCTAAACGGCTCTGGCTCCGGCTCCTCAGCTCCCGCTCGGTTCTGAGTCTGGAGCTTATCGGAGCAGAATCACATTTAGCGCTCCAGTGATCGCTAAAGTGCTCTGTCACATTCAATGCTACAGATTCAGAGAGCGCCGCGCAAATAACACAGACTCGCCGTGAAACGCAGACGGGCTAATCCCACAATAGACAAATATACTAACAGAGGTGGGAGAAGCGCTCGGTTTTGTTGCTTAAAGCTGCATTGTGTAACTTTTCTGGTGGACGTTCTGTTAGATGGTGGATGTTCCGCGGTGTGACATTAAACAGCTTTACTTTACGTGCATTCAATTATAGGTGGTTTTGTAGCTCAAAAATACCTAGAAAAACAGGCGTTCTGACTGAGCGGGGTCACCTCTCCACAGATGAGGAAGTGAGCATGGGGCCTATTTGGAACCATAGTCCATATATAGAGTGGACGAAGTGAGTGTGACGTCATACACAGCGTTCAGCGCCGCTCAAATGAGGCTCCTGATGCCACGGTTACAGGAGCGAATTTGGAGCCAGGTCATGTTTGGAAATCCGACCGCGAGTATCATAGCAACCGCAAGAGCCAATCAGGACTGAGGTGGTTAAATGTGCCCACCCTTCTCAGAGCGGAGATACTCTGCACCATTCTGCACGGACCGCTGGATTTCAGTGATTCTTGAGAATAATAAGGAAACTTTTAGCTTTTATCATCAAACTTTAAATCGTAAGTTTAAGTCATTGATTTATGTTCTATGTTCTGTTATGGACGAACAACAACTAGCTGTCAGTCAAACCTGTTGCTAACGCTAGGAGGCAGTGACCTTGGGTAATGAAGGCGTCTGATTGGTCCGTTATTTATGTTCATATCTTGATCTGGGAACAAGCTCGAGAAATGAGGAATTCAGGATCCTGTGTCGCTGGTTCATATGGACATTTTAAGACTAAAATGATGAGGCCACAGCAGCAGGTACAGAGAGAGGGCCAATAAGAACTCAATGTAAGTCAATGGGAAAAAAGGGAAAGAAGGAGCCGGAAGAGCCTCATGGAGCACTTCCTGTTTGGCATGCAGCGGCTAACAGGTTGGCTTTGTCCATTCATTCATATATACAGTCTATGTTTGGAACGCGGCGGCTACTGTGTTAGCGATGCCCATTTATACATACAGTCTGTGATATTAACCCCCTCTGCATGATCTTGATGTTTTTATGTTGCTATTTAGCTAGGACACTAAATCATTGTCTTCAAGGTGCACTGTGTAACTTCTCTCTGTTATTTCTTTGCCTGGAATGTTCCACAGTAGGGCATTAACCATATCTCCTTTGCATTTGTTCATTTACAGGTGTTTCGTAGCTCAAAAATACCTTAAAAAAACATGAATTCTTACCATGTACACGCCTGCTTCTCCACAGATCCGACCATTAACCTGTCTCCATTGTGATTATCAAGTTTTGTTTTTTTTTTTAAACTGTGAACCATTCAAGGCAAAATGGTAATATCTCTGTGGAGACAAGCAGGTGGTGGGAGCTTCCACCAGAAAAGTTACACAGTGCACCTTTAACCTTGGACAGAAACAGAAATAATGAGTATGAGAGGAAAATGGAGCTGTCAGGTGCAGAAATATGTCAAAACAAACCCTTTTACAAAATAACTGATCTCATTAAAGCACCATCTGTTTGGAGAAAATACTGTTACCATGTTGACCTGCCTGTTATCAGAGGTGGGAAAGTAGATAAAAAATCATACTCAAGTACTCATATTACTCAAGTAGAAGTATAAAGTAGTAGTCCAAGAAAAGGGAAAATGTATTTGGGAAAACTACACAACTGCTACACAAGTAAGAGTGACTTAAAGGGCCCATGTTACACTAGTTTCTATGTTCTAATGTTTCCTCATCACAAACTGACCTGGACTTGTTTTCTTTCATTCACGCATGTTTAACACACAAACGTATACTGCATACATAGTTCTTCTGTCAAACAGAAAACTCTTTTCCGTGATATCATGTGGTAATACACCGCTGGTGCCGGTTGGTTTGGCAGCTGCGCCTCCTTCAGTCTGCCCCAGGGCAGCTGTGGCTACAACAGTAGTTTACACCACCGGGTCTGGAGTGAATGAAGATGCTCTGTAAATAAGTCTCTGTAAAGTGTCTTTGTGACATCTGTCTGTGAAAAGCGCTATATAAATAAACACTTACAGAAAGCGCTCCACTGTGTTTTTAAACTCCACACAGTTTCACTAGAATTAGACCTATTTAAACCTATTTTGACTTTCTGTACCTTCTTAAAGGTCCAGTATTACACAAAATTGACTTCTGTGCACTTTAAGTCATGTTATAATGTTGTTAGCGCCTCACAAACACACCCGGAGTAGGGTGGTCCATCAAAACATGGTAAAAAATAAAGGCAGGAGATGTTTTAGAGGTTGCTCAAGCTGCATGAAGTTTTCTGTACATTGACTAATTTTCTTCTTTCAAGTAACTTTTTATGGACTTTCTAAGGAACTTTTATGCAAGTTTCAGTTTGTGTTTGCAGAATAAAATAACAAATTATTCAAATACACCTTATTTATTTGGTGGGCTCTGTTTATAATTTCCAAGTGTCTTGAGCAACCTCTAAATATAAATTAATTTGCAAACAATTTGGACTGAAATATTTTGGCCAAATATGGAACCAACCACAGGGTTCTAATCTGAAGAATCTAAGAAAAGTTGTTTTTTGGATCACCCTAACCCACAGTTGTTTTGTTTTATTCACACATGTTTGATAATCCTTTATTATTCGTCTAAATCTCCAAAGCTCAAAATACTCTTTTCCACCTTGTGAGACTTAAAACCTGATCTCTGTGAAGCGTCTTTGGGTGTTGGAGTGTAATGAAAAGCACTTTACACGTGTTATTATTATGATTATGATTATGATTATTAACATGATTGGCTGAGTGGTCAGATCCATTGACCGTTTGGTGGGGTGATTCCACTTCCCACAGACACTTGGGCAAGACACTTAACCTGCCTCACCCCCAGTGTCTGTGTACACTGCTATATGAATGTGTGTGCGAATGGGTGAGTGGTTCCTTGTTGTAAAGAGCTTTTAGTTAGAGCCATGACCCGGACCCGATGCAAAACAGTGTGACACAGGACACATTTTGAAAACTCATTGCAGGTGGGAGTGGGATGCACAACGCGGGGGCGGGCGGGTGGGATGATAAACTGCAATCCTGCAAACTAAATATGAGTGAAATTTACAAATGTATGCTTATTATATATCATTTGTGCTGGATGTTTTATTTGGCATTAATAAAAACACTTTATGCAGCCTTCTCCATGTTTGATGGAGCTTGGCAGAAGAACAGAGCACCTCTAATGAATCTCACTGAGCTTCAGAAGTAAGTTTTTTCTTTGAAGAGAGGTACATTTATCTCCGAAAAATCAAGAAACTTGACTAAGAAATTGAAGAAATTAAGACTTTTCATGACAAAGAAAGCGAACGTCCCCATCTTGCTGGATTTGTGGGCGCGAGCGGGACAAAATATCACAGATGTGGGCAGGAGTGGGACTAAAAATTATGTCCTGCGCAGACCTCTACTTTGAGTGCCTTGAAAGTGGAAAAGTGCTATATATACCTTACCTTTGGCAGATATTGGCCATTCCAGAGCTCAAATCATCCAAAATGGTTCTAGTGAAGGTGCATGGAGTTTAAAAACACAGTGGAACATGTCGTGTATTACCCCACGCCATCAAAAGTTGGAAAAACATGCTTTTCGTTTGAGAGAAGAGCCTAAATATACAGTATGTTTGTGTGTTAAACATGTGTGAATGAAACTACAAACACACAACTCCAGGTCTGTGATGAGGAAACCCCATTAGAACAGATCCGAAAATCTCCTCATATGAACATTTCAAAATCCAAACTTTCTCTAAATGATTCTTTGCACGTTTCTGTTCCTCTGACTCCTTCATTATTCCACACGTGTGAGGGCGGAGGGTGTGTGTGCCCCACAGCCAGACCTTAATGTGCTCCAGCTCTAACGATCTCTCCTCTGCCTCTCGAGCATCCATCAAAACGCCAGGATTAAAAAGACATTAGGCCCCGCCATGTTTGCCCAACGCACCCACACGCAGAACGTCGCCACGGAAACAGGGGCCGCGACACTGAACGCCGACAGGAAGTTTTCTCGCTTCAGTCCAGAACTTAAAGGGGCAATGTGTAACTTTCCTTGATGTACTTCACTGTTCAGCCTGGAATGTTTCACAGTAAGGCATTAAATGAAACAAAGGCTAAATAGACTTTTAATATCATACTCTGGAACATGTTAAGCAATACCATAAAAAAACAGAAAAGTTGCAAAATGCATCTTTATTTATTTTCTCTTGTATAAAGCTGCAGTTGTATATCGTATTACTTATTTTTCAATTTTATTTGGACTTGTAAATATACATTTATATGAATGTAGTTAATATGATGAACTTAGGTTCAGGAGCAGGACCACGCCTCAACCACCCTCGCCTCCTCCCAAGCCAATCACAGCTCACTTCTACCACACCTCAATTTCCCAGAAGCCTATTTGTAGCAGCCTAACCCGGCGACCCAGTTTGTCCTGAATAACTTGACATAAGACGCCTACGAGGGGGTCCTGGTCCTGCTGGGCCATGTGAAGATTGAGACTGAACCCCCACCCTGCGTCTCAACCCAGCCGACCCGCCTCGTCTCAATATAATACGCTTTTCACTTCACACGTGTTGTTGGCGTGGTCCTTGCTAGTGAATGATTATTTGACACATATTCCTTGCTATTTTTTTTTTACTACTTATTTACTACCATTTATAATTTTTGCACTTTGTTATTATATCATATTGTGATGTGGGAGCTCCTGTGTCCAAATAATTTCCCTTGTGGATCAAAAATCTTGTCTAAGTCTAAGTTTGTGTCATGTTATAATGGTGTTTCTTTCAGTTCAGTTCACTTATTTGTACCCGTAGGTAGATTTGTTGTGCAGCAGTTTTCAGGTTTGCATCAACACATGAACGATAAAAACAATAAAAATAAAAATAACATGGCAAAAAGTCAACTCATTCACATTGGCTCACACAATTGGATATTCATAAATATGTAAATCCCTAAAAAAAGATACAAATATAAATTCCTATAATTTATTCAGGAGGAAGAGCTGATGGGCAAAGGTGCTCTGTAACGCAGGATCAAAAACAGACCTGGAGTTGTTTCGTTTCAGTCACACGTTTGAGTAACTCCTTATTATTAGTCTGTCTGCATCTCCAAAGCTCAGAATGTTCTGTTCCACCTTGTGATGTCATGAAGTGTTACAGGGAGCCAAGGAACACAAGAGCAGACACAAGTCAAGAGGTGTAGACGGGTATTTATTACAAGATATGTTTAGGAATAAACGGATTCGAGCAGGGGGAGCAGGACTCTGGATCTGGTAGGAGACGGAGACAGGAGCAGGTCGGCGCGGGGAGACAGGAGCTGGTTGGAGTGGGAGACAGGAGCTGGTTGGAGTGGGAGACAGGAGCTGGTCGGAGCGGGAGACAGGAGCAGGTCGGAGCGGGGAGACAGGAGCAGGTCGGAGCGGGAGACAGGAGCAGGTCGGAGCGGGGGGACAGGAGCAGGTCGGAGCGGGAGACAGGAGCTGGTTGGAGTGGGAGACAGGAGCTGGTTGGAGTGGGAGACAGGAGCTGGTCGGAGCGGGGAGACAGGAGCAGGTCGGAGCGGGAGACAGGAGCTGGTTGGAGTGGGAGACAGGAGCTGGTCGGAGCGGGAGACAGGAGCTGGTCGGAGCGGGAGACAGGAGCTGGTCGGAGCGGGAGACAGGAGCTGGTCGGAGCGGGAGACAGGAGCTGGTCGGAGCGGGAGACAGGAGCTGGTCGGAGCGGGAGACAGGAGCTGGTCGGAGCGGGAGACAGGAGCAGGTCGGAGCGGGAGACAGGAGCTGGTCGGAGCGGGGGACAGGAGCTGGTCGGAGCGGGAGACAGGAGCTGGTCGGAGCGGGGGACAGGAGCAGGTCGGAGCGGGAGACAGGAGCTGGTCGGAGCGGGGGACAGGAGCAGGTCGGAGCGGGGGACAGGAGCAGGATGGAGCGGGGGACAGGAGCAGGTCGGAGCGGGAGACAGGAGCAGGTCGGAGCGGGGGACAGGAGCTGGTCGGAGCGGGGGACAGGAGCAGGTCGGAGCGGGGGACAGGAGCTGGTTGGAGCGGGGGGACAGGAGCAGGTTGGAGCGGGAGACAGGAGCAGGTCGGAGCGCGGAACTGGAGCTGGTCGGGGGCAGAAGACGGAAGCTGGAGACTGGAGCAGGCGACTGGAGCACGGAGATCTGAGGCAGAGGGATAAGGTAAGTAAACGGGTCACAGGTAAGTATTTCAAAAAAGAGCTGGAACATAACACTGACTGAGCAGGTATTACGATCTGGCACCGCTGAGCCGGCTCGGGTGGGTTTTAACATCTTGATGATTGCCAATTGGGCTCAGCTGAGGCGTGGCTCCAGCACACCTGTCACCACTCCTGCAACACAAGGGGGAGGGAAAGGGGGCGGCCACTTGGGGAGTGGCAGATGAGGTCACAGGAGCTTGAGGGGCTGTGACATGAAGCGGTAGTTTTCAAGTGAACATCTCCTTTTACCTTTAGTTCAATAGAGACTGACAGAGATTCCAGGGTTGAAACCATCCACATGATTCTAGTGAAGGTTTGTGGAGTTTAAAAACACAGCACAGCACTTCCTGTATGGCCACATGACATCACAAGGTGGAATGGAGTGTTTTCTGTTTGAGAGAAGAACTCAGCTTATGAGCTTCTTTTTTCAGACCAAGACTTCCTTACGGATTACGGAATGTTGCTGTGACGTGTCCGCTCAGATGATTTAAACAGATTTTGGCTCTGTTTTCTACTGGTGGAGGCAGGACGACAGCGCCACCTGCAGTCCCACTTCCTCAGGACGGTATCCCAGGTGTGTAAGAGTAAAAAAAGCCCCCTCGTCTCGGTTTATCGTCCTGTCGGCACGTTTCTATATTCCGATTGACTTTTTAATCCAGCAACGATGTTTGTCGTTCTCTGTCCCAATGACATTTGCTTCGTCTGAGTCCATAACGTGTTTCTCTCTTTTATAGTGGTCAGAAACGGCCGATTTGACTTGTTCCTGTTCTGCTTTGTGTGTTTTTGTTCGCTGTCTCCGCTGTTTTCACACACCTGGGATACCGTCCTGAGGTAGTCGGACTGCGGGTGGCGCTGTCTTTCTACCGGTGGAGGCAGGACGACAGCGCCATCTGCAGTCCGACCGGAAAACTGTTTAAATCTAACCGGACGCGTCACAGCAGCATCACCACTCACACCAAACTGTCAGGTACGAAAACAAACTCTTGGGTTGAAAAAAGATGCTAATAATGTAAAATATCGGAAGACCAAATGAACCTGTTTGGACTACGTTAAACCCACTGGCTTCCTCTCCTCTTCTCTTCTCCTCTTCTTCTCTTCTTCTCTGTTTATGAGTGAAGCAGTTGTGATGAGTACACAGTCTGTCTCTGGAGGCCCGTGTTGACATTGTTGTAATTAAAGTGTGACTTACTCCGTGTTTTCACTGATAAACGTCACCTCCATCACGGCTCGACAAGAATCACTACATCCCAATTTGCATCTACAGCTCACGGACAAGCCCGCGCCGTGTACGGGACATTACTCTGCCAGGACGCCATCCCAGCATGCAATTTTCCATTTATTTACATACAGTAATGATGTAATGGAGAAAACAGATGGGCAGAAGTGACACTGTGGATTAGAGTTGTGTTTTTTGCCAAGTTTTGTCTACGATTTCGACTGAACCTGTGTCTCCAGAGCCTCGACCTGCAGACAGAGGACACATCCAGGTTTTTCTCATTCTCACTCGTTCGTTTCAGGCTGTTTGGGGTGATTCGTGCATGTCTGAGCAGTCTGTGATCGCTTATTTCTAAGACTCCATATTTCTGATCTACCTCCGTTTTCAGCACCACTGCTCTGTCCTTCCTTTGTGTGTCAGATTTATTTTTTAAATCAGTGATGAATGCAGGATACAGCGGTGTAGCACTGGCATTTTGATACCTCCTTCACCTGTCTCCTCACACTCTCCCTCTCTCTCTCCTTGTCTCCTCACACTCTCCCTGTCTCCTCACTCTCTCTCTCTCTCTCTCTCCCTGTCTCCTCACACTCTCCCTGTCTCCTCACACTCTCTCCTGTCTCCTCACACTCTCCCTGTCTCTCTCTCCCATCTCCTCACACTTTCCCTGTCCCTCCTGTCTCCTCACACTCTCCCCTGTCTCCTCACACTCTCCCTGTCTCCTCATACTCTCCCTGTCTCCTCACACTATCTCTGTCTCCTCACACTCTCCCTGTCTCCTCACACTCTCCATCTCTCTCTCCCATCTCCTCACACTTTCCCTGTCCCTCCTGTCTCCTCACACTCTCCCTGTCTCCTCACACTCTCCCTGTCTCTCTCTCCTTGTCTCCTCACTCTCTCCCTGTCTCATCACTCTCTCTCTCTCTCTCTCTCCCTGTCTCCTCACACTCTCCCTGTCTCCTCACACTCTCCCTGTCTCCTCACACTCTCCCTGTCTCTCTCTCCCATCTCCTCATACTTTCCCTGTCCCTCCTGTCTCCTCACACTCTCCCCTGTCTCCTCACACTCTCCCTGTCTCCTCATACTCTCCCTGTCTCCTCACACTATCTCTGTCTCCTCACACTCTCCCTGTCTCCTCACACTCTCCCTGTCTCCTCACACTCTCTCCTGTCTCCTCACACTCTCCCTGTCTCCTCACACTCTCTCCTGTCTCCTCACACTCTCCCTGTCTCCTCACACTCTCCCTGTCTCCTCACACTCTCCCTGTCTCCTCACACTCTCCCTGTCTCCTCACACTCTCCCTGTCTCCTCACACTCTCCCTGTCTCCTCACACTCTCTCCTGTCTCCTCACACTCTCCCCTGTCTCCTCACACTCTCTCTGTCTCCTCACACTCTCTCCTGTCTCCTCACACTCTCCCCTGTCTCCTCACACTCTCCCTGTCTCCTCACACTCTCCCTGTCTCCTCACACTCTCCCTGTCTCCTCACACTCTCTCTGTCTCCTCACACTCTCCCTGTCTCCTCACACTCTCCCTGTCTCCTCACACTCTCTCTGTGTCCTCACACTCTCTCTGTCTCCTCACACTCTCTCTGTCTCCTCACACTCTCCCTGTCTCCTCACACTCTCCCTGTCTCCTCACACTCTCCCTGTCTCCTCACACTCTCCCTGTCTCTTCCGTCTCTCCCCAGTCAGACCCTGGTGGCTCTGGGCTGGTCTCGGACTGGACTTGGCCCTGGTCCAGTCCTGGTTCTTGGATCGATGGAGTGGTTTGTGATGGAGCGCTCCCTGGGGTCAAACCTGAGACACTCCAAACAAGTGTTTAAAGAGTCTGAGACACGGAGAAGTCGGACACGAGACGGAGACACTGCAGGCAAAAAGGACCACTGGGGGAGCCAAGAGTGCACTGCAGGTTATTTAGTGCGGTTGTCATAAAAAGTCATTTGCATATCATGACACGTCTTCTTAGTATTAAAAAAAAAAAAAAAAAAAAAAAAAAAAAACAGAAGTAGTATCACCATTTACATCAATAGAAAATAAATTTAAAAAATCATCTTTTTGTTTTTAAATTGAATTTTAGTCATGCCCTTTTAAATGCGTGTCTGTGCTTTTAAATTCAATAAGTAAAAAAAACATAACTTGTAATGTAACTAATTTACTGTTAATACCACAGTTAATCTGTTCGACTGACTGCTGTAATAAGACTTGTTAATGCACTTTTAGAAATTGTATTATGTGTGAATAATTTTTTTTTTTTTTGTGAGTTTGTTTCGAGGAGGAACACCACAAGCAGCGTGTATAACGTACGTTCTTTAATGCACTTTAAGGTTGAACTGATTTTTTTTACTATTTTACTTTGGGTTAGACAGATTTTTTTAAACTTTTTTTTTTTTACAATTTTACTTTAAGATTAAACAGAGCTTTTACTTTTCTTTTTTTTTTTACTTCAGTTTTTCCCATTTTTATTTATTTATTTATTTTTTTTACAATTTCACTTTATGGTTAGGCAGATTTTTTAAAACCTTTTTTATTATTTTACTTTTAATTTGGACAGAGCTTTTATTTTTTTTTACTATGTTAATTTAAGGTTAGACATATTTTTACTTTTTTATTATTTTACTTTAAGTTTAGACAGATTTTTTTTTCCTTTTTTACAATTTTACTTTAAGGTTAGACAGATTTTTTACTTGTTTATTATTTTGTTTTTAGGTTAGACAGATGTTTTACTGTTTTATTTTGCTTTAAGGTTAGACTGATCTTTTCCCTTTGTTATGAACCTGTATTACACATTTAATCACAGTATTTTTTTTCTAAACAGACTTCATAGACCCAGAGTTGGTAACGTCAGATCATTTCCTTTTTTCTTACGGACCTGTATTACAAATTTAATCACAGTATTTTGTTTTAAACAGTGGTCCTAAAGCCAGCGCAGCCTCAGCTCCAGCCTGTGTAAATCTCCACAGACACTGGAGTTGTTAAACTGTCTGTGGATGTATATACCCCGCTCCAGCTCCTGTTTGACCAACGGCACTAAACCACACAGACGTTAGCTCAGCAGACGCCACGGATCCGGCAGCGGCTCGGAGGAGAGGGGGATTCTGGGTAATTTACACGCCAAAACACGGAGGGATCGATGGCCTCAGATAGATATACAGACGGGGTGAAAGAGAGGAGTCAGGAAAAGGAAACAAATAGCTAATGCTGAATGAATGGGGGAGAGGATTTGTTGGGTCAGAGTTTGGAATGTCATAAATTCTACTGAAAAGGCTCACAGTGTAACTCTGCTGCTTGTTTCTATGGAGATGTCACTGCTCTGCCACAAAGTTCCACAGTATGACAACAGCTCTATTACATTTTTTTCAGGTTTATAGCTCAGAAATACCTAGAAAACAGCATTCTGACTGGGAGCAGGGTCACCTCTGCACAGATCTGACCTGTAACTTGGTCTGATTTGAGCTCCATGAAGACAGACTGAAAAAAAGGTAAGATTTACTAGAAAAAAATCCTCAAAACAATTTCCACTAGCACTTTTTTTTTTTTGAGTAAATGTTATTGCTGTAATATTAGGTGCAATTTACTTTACTTTACTTTACTTCACTTTACTTTTACTTCATATCCTATTTATGCAAATTGTCATAATTAATTGCATTGCTTTGATGAACTATTGAAGTAAATATTATATGTTGAGTATTTACTGATGTGTAATAAATTGTCTCATTTTTATATCGAGCTTTTTCACCTTCAAGGCTCAAGGCACTTTACAAAAAGGAATCACTCACCCATTCATACAGCAGTGTACACAGACACTGGGGGCCAGGTGGGTTAAGTGTCTTGTCCAAGGACACAACAACAGCATTTTTCTGAGGGCGCTAGAATCGCACTGCCTACCTGTGTTTTTATTTTTTTTCTTTTTATGTCGAGAGCGGGATTCAAACCACCTTCGGATCAGTGGACAAACCCAGCCCTAAATAAATAGCTGTAAAGAACAGGGACTAATCCAGAAGGACTTTGGTGTTTACTTAGTATTTCTGGGTTTGTGAGGAGCAACTGTAAAACCTTTCATAAAACATATTGGTGATTCTACAGTAGAACTTACTCATTAAACACAAAACGTCCACTACATGAGTAAAATATGTACATTTTGTCCATTGCTGTTAAATAAGTTGTAGTTTTCACAGAATGATGTTATTTCAGAGTAAAATTACCCCAGTTGATTTACTTATCTGTAGAAAGTCACACTGTTCTAGACAAAGCCATAACATCTCCATGGAGAAGAGCATTTGATGGGCGCTCTTCCAGCTCTTTTAGACTTCAGCGAGAAGAACAAGTTTGTAGCACAATGAAAAGTGAAAAGAAAGACAATATAAAGACAAAATAAAGTCAAGTGAATCGTCTGAGTTTTAATCTGAAGCACAGAAACAGTCAAACAAAACACAACTTCAGGACTTTTTTAGAAATTGTACTTTTCTAACAGCATACATTTACTAGTTTTTTACTTGTTTCTATGGATACGTAATTTGTTCAATTACAGGTGGTTTTACAGCTCAAAAACACCAATAAAAACAGGCTGACTGCGAGCGGGGTCGCCTCTCCACAGATCTGACCTGTAATGTGGTCTGGTTTGGTCTCCATGAAGATAGAAAGGTTTAATCCCTGAAGACCTAAGGGCAATTTTAGTACATTTCTCCTCGCTTGGATTTTTGTCTTAATTTTGCTACTAAAACTCCTCCTTTTACCCCATAATGAAGTGTTCTACCTCCTTTTGTTCAGTCCAGCCTGTTATTTCACAATCTGCTGCTGTAGTTGTGTCATGAGGCTGTGATAAAAGCTACAGGACCAGAAATAGAGATGAAAAAATAGAACAGAAAAAAACAGAAAATAAAATTCACACTCTTTTATACAAAACACACAGCAAACATGTATAAACAACTTTTTGGACATAAAAAAATGCTTAATTTAGGGCCTTAGCTACAAAAATGCAGAATATCAAGTATGTAAGTAAATTAAAAATCTCCTTATTGCCCTAAAAACAAAAAGAATAAAGTGTAATCGCTCCATTACTTTTCTGGTCCAGTCCTGGAAACAGCTCCTGTCAGGACCAGGGCCAGAGCCACAGCACTTGTAATGCATTTCCATGTGTTTATTACATTTGTATTTGTTCATTTTGAGTGAAATAAATCTTTCAAATAAAAATAGAAAGGGAAGCGCAACTACGCACACCAAGATGCGTAATTTTCCATGTATGTGAGAATAAACTCCACTTAGAGTGACTTTTTCTTTCGCTCAAAGCAAACACAGTCAGAGGAGTCGACCATCTTGACTCACTTCACTCTTTGGCAAAGTTTAGCTCGATCAAAATGGACGGAGCGCATGAGTTTGGGGAAAACAAAGTTCCTGTTGGACACTCGTTTTGCTCACGTCATCACACAGCGTGAGTGTGACGTAGGATAAAGCCGCAGAAATGTACGGAAACCTCTATGTCTGCACTTTCAGAGGGGAAAAGGAAGTTTCTGTCTTTTACGGTTAGAAAGTTCTGCACGGTTATGGAAAACATATCCGTCGGAGTCGTATCTGATGTCGTAGGTCTTCGAGTGTTGATAGTGTGAAACATTCCAGACAAAACAATAACATCGCCATGGAGAAAACTGGAAGGACTGTTGGAAGCTCTGTTACTCAAGTTAGACATAAAACTGCAGTCTGCAACTTTTGTGGTGGACGGTTTCACTCTTTCTGAAATGCCCCATAGTATGGCATTAAACATATATCTCCATGGAGTTAAGCAGGGGACACAACTAGGCCAACGTACAGGTCGGCTCTGTGGATAAGTGACCCTGCTCTCAGAAAGAATGTGTGGCTTTCAAGACAGTAAAATCCCTTGTAATAGAAAAATGCACATAATATAAGTTTAATGCAGTACTGTGGAACATTTTAGTCAAAGCAATAACCAGTTACTTAAAGAGGGGGTATTAACTACAACACATACACAGTTCTTATGGTGTCTTAAGAAGTCTTAATAGTGTTGAATTCATGCATTTTTATATCTCAGTCCTAAAATTTGTGGAGTAACTTCTCCGTATCACATTTCTCCTCAGAAGTTGAATTTGTCACCCATCATTACTTGGTTGCATAACGTCGCCTAAATAAAAAGTGACGGAACCAATAACTGAGAACGCAACACGGCCCCGGGTCAAAATAGTGAAGATGCTGCACTACAGCACCACAAGAAACAAGACGAGCAAAGCGTGAATTAAAGCAAAACCTCAGCACAACACAAAGTTTGATTAACGCCGTTTTGTTGTTTTTTAACGCTGGTTTTACATTAGCTACATATCTGTTTCATGCTGGGGTTATGGGGAAGAGTTATAAAGAGAAATAAATAAGCACAAATTAGAATTTAGTTTTTCTTTGCCGGTAAGTCTATGAAACAGGCCGTGAAATGGGTATTAAGTTTTTATATAAATGGTCTTAAAAAGGCTTGAATTTAACTTGAAGAAACCTGAACATATTTAGATCAACATTTTACCTTTTATTATTTTGGAAATGCTGCATTTGCCAAAAACAAACGTCAAAACAGGTTTTATATGTTTCAGTCTAATGAAACCACTGCACATCACTTCAGGATTGTGAAGTTGTTGTGTACTATGTACTACTACTACTACTACTGCTACTACTGCTACTACTACTACTACTGCTACTACTACTACTGCTACTACTACTACTACTACTACTACTACTACTACTGCTACTACTACTACTACTACTACTATTACTACTACTACTGCTACTACTACTACTACTACTACTACTACTACTACTACTACTACTACTACTACTACTACTACTACTACTACTTACTACTACTACTACTACTACTACTACTACTACTACTACTACTACTACTACTTACTACTACTACTACTACTACTACTGTGTATTTGTGGTTTAAGGCAGGGGTTTTACTTCTATGAGCTGCTAACACAACATATTTAGCTCAACAAACAACATATAAACATAAAAGTTTCATTATCATTCCCCCTCTCTTTGTGCTCTCTGTGCTAAGTCACTCCCCCTTCAGAGCCCTATCACAACAATTTTCAATTCAATTCAATTTATTTTGTAGCGCCCAAAATCGCAACAACAGTTGCCTCTAAGGGCGTTCCAAGATATGGATGAGCCAAACATACACACAGACATATCAAAACAGGAATAAACAACATTCATGTAAAGCAGCAAATGAAACATTGTCCAGTCATCCCCTGTCCTTAGACCCTCCTTCTCAGCAAGGAAAAACTCCAAAAAACCCAGGGTCCTGGGAAAAAGAAGAAACCTCGGGGAGAACTACAGTGAAGGAGGGATCCACTCCCATGGACGGACAGGCTATAGATGTCCAGGCCCGTGGGCCAGTTCAGTATGACCACAGCTACCCAGGTGGGGAAGGAGCCGGGCGAGGAGGGGAGGCCGGGCAAGAGGAGGAGCCGGGCGAGGAGGAGGAGGCCGGGCGAGGAGGAGGAGCCGGGCGAAGAGGAGGAGCCGGGCGAGGAGGAGGAGATGGATCCAGCTGCCATCAGGCGTCTGAAAGAGTTCCAGTCCACAGGGGGAGTGGGACAGGGGACAACATGTGAATAGCAATGAACGAGCTACAGATGAGAACATAGTGAGTGATGCTGATGAGAAAATAGGAGGAAACAGAGGACAGTGCTCAGGTTGCCACACTTCCCCCAGCTTGTTATCTCCTGCAGCAGCTTATCTTAGTGACATCAACTAAGTAACCTGGTCATAAGCTATTCCGAAGAGGAAGGTTTTAAGCCTGCTCTTAAATAAAGAGACTGTGGAGCCTGTTTAACATCAACAGGGAGTTGATTCCATAACACAGGAGCTTGGTAACTGAAGGCTCCCCTCCCCCCCACAATTGGCATAATTTGGAACACAATCAGCGCACATCCCCTACAGCACATCCCATCAGGTTTGTGAAGTTCTCGTGTGCAGATTTGTATCATGTTTTTTGAATATTTATGGAGAATTGTCATGTGGGAGCGTGGGTGACACAGGCTTGTGGGCGGAGCCTCGTACAGAAGCTCACAGATAACTGCAAAGAGGATGTGACTAGGGCTCAGGAGAGATCGCTAAATTGTGTGAAATGTTTGTACAGTGTTTGTACTGTGCTCATGTCTCAGGGGGACTGTTTCATCCTCCCCTTATCCTCAAGCTGCATCGATTCTTCCGGTTCAGTCCATTTCTGTTACCCCCATGTTGTGTATTATATGTTTAAAGGTTTATTTATGTATTTATTTTTGTGTATAGTTAGTGCCCCAGATCCCAGATAGTTAGCATATAGTTTCCAGATCAGATCGTTAGTTGTAAAAAAAAACAAAAAATAACACATAGTCATCTCAAGACCCACTCAGATAGTGTCCAAACCCCAGATAGTTTCCTGTGTGAAGTTGACCCCCATCAAACGTTTGTGCCGTTTTGTGCTGCAAAAAGTTTTGTTTGTGCGATTCTGGTTCTTAAGATTTTTGCAGTTTTATTTTCAGCCGGTGACGTCGTCCAGAACCTCAAAATGTTAAAAAGAGCTCAAAACAGGAAGAAAATTATAGAAAACATGGAGTTTTCTAAAGTTTAATTTGTGCTTTTTTAGTTTTGGAGAAATGAAATATTCTTTCATAGGCCAAACTGGGGTCAGCCCACAGGAAGCTTCAAAATGCTCTAAAACATCCAAAATGGAGTCAGTCGTTTGTGCTTCATTTGTGCTGTTTTGTGCTGCAAAAAGTTTTGTTTGTGTGAAAGTTTTGTTGTTGTTCTGGTTCTTAAGATATTTGCAGTTTTATTTTCAGCCGATGACGTCGTTCAGCCCCTCAAAATGTTAAATAAAGCTCAAAACAGGAGGAAAATTATCGAAAATGTTTGTATTTTCTTTGTGCTGTTTTGTGCTGTGACAATTTTAATTTGTGTGAGTTTATTTCTAAAATGATTCATTATCATTTCTGCGGTAATTATAGGACGTCATTTCCGCTCAGCTGACGGCGACAAACTCCACAAAACTAGTGAAGAGAAACGCCCTGAGGCTGTGGAAAAGTCTGTAACAGTCTTTAGTCATTTGCTTTTGATTCATATTTTATATAATAACACAGACTTTTCCACAGACTCAGATCGTTTTCGCCACTAGTTTTGTGGAGTTTGCCGCTGAGTGGAAATGACGTCCTATAATTACCACAGAAATAATAATGAATAATTTCAGAAATAAACTCACACAAATTAAAATTGTCACAGCACAAAACAACACAAACGAAATACAAACATTTTCTATAATTTTCTTCCTGTTTTGAGCTTTATTTAACATTTTGAGGGGCTGAACGACGTCATCGGCCGAAAATAAAACGGCAAATATCTTAAAAACCAGAATCGCACAAACAAAACTTTTTGCAGCACAAAACAGCCCAAACGAAGCACAAACGACTGACTTCATTTTGGATGTTTTAGAGCATTTTGAAGCTTCCTGTGGGGCTGACCCCAGTTTGACCGATGAAAGAATAGTTAATTTCTCCAAAACTAAAAAAGCACAAATGAAACTTTTTGCGGCACAAACGAAGCACAAACGATTGACACAGTTTTTGTGTAGGTTTGATGGGGCGACTTCACGCAGGTCAGATAGTTTCCAGATTAAGTTATTAGTCGAGGCGGAAATGTGGGATTGTTCTTTTTTTAATCACTGTAAAGCGCTTTGTGTTGCATTTCTGGTATGAAACGTGCTCTATAAATCAAGTTTGAGTGATTGATTGGCAGCTGTTGTGGAATTTCCTAACTACAAACAATAAAAGAACTGAAAATCTGTCTTGAATCAAAGAGTTTGATTTATTAGAGCTGTGGCGCGCCCCATCACAGACCTGCCGGTTCCTAAGATGACACATCGCGATACGTACTGACTTTTTATACCCCACAGGAGGCAAAAGACATACAGCAGAACACAAAACAGGGTTAACAACCAGCAATATAACAAGTCAAAACCGATTGTTAGTAATAGATTGTTGAAAGATATAGTGATAGATTGTCTGGTGTCCCACAACCAGAGTGACCTTCAGAGGATAAGAAGATTGCAGCGCTCTACAAAGGAAAAAACACCGGCCATTTACTATTTAGTCAGTTACAAAACCCACAAACATTAATGAACACCCTGAAAACTGTAAAAGACCGTGATGGGAGACATGTTTTTAACGAGGGAACATTATAACATAGTAAAAAAGCCAAAGATTGTGCATAATACCCCCTCTTTAAGTCTGAAAAAGTGGACTGAAGTTTCCAGCGAAATCAACTAATTAAACTCCTAAACTTCCAGAATGTTCCACACATTTTGACATTTTTCGGTCGTTTCAAACCCATTTTCTCGCCAAACAACGGTCGGACCCAATTTCACAACAGAAACAGCACGCTCCCCTCATCTTTTAGCACGTACGTACAGTGGTGTTCTCAGGTTCATTTTGGTTGTAGTAGAAGTACTAGTAATATCAGTCATAACTGTAGTAGTAGTAGTACTAGTAGTAGTAGCAGCAGCTCATTCTCAGTTTTATTTTAGTAGTAGTTGTGGTGGTACTTGTAGCATCAGTAGTAGTAGTAGATGTAGTAATAGTTGTAGTAGAAGTAGTAGTAGTTGTAACAGCAACAGTAGTAGTCATAGTAATAGCAGTAGTAGTAGTAGTTGTAACAGTAGTAGTAATAGAAGTAGTAGTAGCTCATTCTCAGTTTTATTTTAGTAGTATTTGTAGTAGTACTTGTAGTATCAATAATTGTAGTAGCAGTCATATCACTCGCTAGTAGTAATAGTACATATCAATCATAACAGCAACAGTAGTCATAGTAGCTGTAGATTCTGTAGTATTAGTATTATTATTAGTAGTAGTGGTTGTAGTGGTACTGCTATCTGTAGTAGTCAGTAGTCACAGTAATAGTTGTTGTAGTGGTAGCAGTAGTAGTATTTATAGTATTAGAAACAGTAGTAGTAGTAGTTGATGTTTTGTTGTTGTCAATAGTCAAATTAATAGTTGGAGTAGTAGTGGTAGTAGTAGTATTAGTAGTAACAGTAGTAATAGTACTTATAGCAGTAGTAGTAGTTGTAGTAATAGTAGTTATAGCAGTCGTAGTAGTTGTAGTGATACTAGTTATAGCAGCAGTAGTAACAGTATAAATAGTAGTTATAGCAGTAGTAGTTGTTGTAGTAGTAGTAGTTATAGTATTAGTATTTATACCAGCAGTAGTAACAGTATAAATAATTATAGCAGTAGTAGTAACAGTGGTAATAGTAGTTATAGCAATAGTAGTAACAGTGGTAATAGTAGTTATAGCAGTAGTAGTAACAGTGGTAATAGTAGTTATAGCAGTAGTAGTTGTTGTAGTATTAGTAGCTGTAATATTAGTAGTTATAGCAGTAGTAGTAGTTGTAGTATTAGTAGTTATAGTAGTACTTATGTACAGAATGTTATAATGTGGTAGGATGCTCCAAAAAAAAATCCCTCTTTAAGTCTGAAAATGGACACGAATCTGAATCAACTTTTTCAACTCATGAACTTCCAGAATGTTCCACACATTTTGACAGTCGTTTCAAACCCGTTTTCTCCCCAAACAACGCACGCGATTTCACAACAGAAACAGCACGCTCCCGTTCGCTCATCTTTTATCACGTACGTACAGTAGCGTTCTCAGTTTTATTTTGGTCTTTACGTCTTCCTAAAATACATCGATCGTGCTGAGCTGGGTGCAAAGTTCTGCTCACTTTAAATCACGACGCGTGTGATCAGTTTTCTCCTCAAATCTTCAAAAACTCACAGTATTTTTCCTTCATTTTGTGGAGATTTCAGATAAGCCGGTGCAAAGATGAGCGCGAGGCGTTTGAAATCAGGTTGAGATGATGCGCGCGGTGATAAAAGTCCCCCGCTGTGAGTGGAGAAGATTACAAATTTGTACAAAAGATGGAAACAAAAACTTCCGAAATCTGATGAGGAGGTGAGACAGAATGACAAAGAAATATGACACAAAAGTAGCTGGTTAGTAGTAGAAGTAATAGTAGTAGTAGTAGTAGTAGTAGTAGTAGTAGTAGTAGTAGTAATAGTAGGCAAGGCATTTGTTTAGCACAGTTCGTACACAAAGTAATTCAGTGGGACAGTAAGTAATTGTAGTAGTAATAGTAGCAATAGTAGCAGCAGTTATAGTAATAATATTAATAGTAGTAGTATTAGCAGTAGTAGTACTGCAGTAGCAGTTGTAAGGGTAGTAGTAGTAGTGGCAGCAGGAGAAATAGTAGTAATAGTAGTAACAGGACAGAGGACAGGTGACAGGTCAGAAGACGGGTGAGGTCAGAAGAGAGGTGAGGACAGAAGACAGGTGTAAGGACAGAAGACAGGTGAGGTCAGAAGACAGGTGAGGACAGAAGACAGGTGTAAGGACAGAAGACAGGTGAGGACAGAAGACAGGTGTAAGGATAGAAGACAGGTGAGGACAGAAGACAGGTGTAAGAATAGAAGACAGGTGAGGACAGAAGACAGGTGAGGACAGAAGACAGGTGTTAGGACAGAAGACAGATGTAAGGACAGAAGACAGGTGAGGACAGAAGACAGGTGAGGACAGAAGACAGATGTAAGGACAGAAGACAGGTGTAAGGACAGAAGACAGGTGAGGACAGAAGACAGGTGTTAGGACAGAATACAGGTGAGGACAGAAGACAGGTGTAAGGATAGAAGACAGGTGAGGACAGAAGACAGGTGAGGACAGAAGACAGGTGAGGACAGAAGACAGGTTAGGACAGATGACAGGTGTAAGGCCAGAAGACAGGTGTAAGGACAGAAGACAGGTGAGGACAGAAGACAGGTGTAAGGACAGAAGACAGGTGAGGACAGAAGACAGGTGTAAGGATAGAAGACAGATGTAAGGACAGAAGACAGGTGAGGACAGAAGACAGGTGTAAGGACAGAAGACAGGTGAGGACAGAAGACAGGTGTAAGGATAGAAGACAGGTGTAAGGACAGAAGACAGGTGAGGACAGAAGACAGGTGTAAGGACAGAAGACAGGTGTAAGGACAGAAGACAGGTGTAAGGACAGAAGACAGGTGTAAGGACAGAAGACAGGTGAGGACAGAAGACAGGTGTAAGGACAGAAGACAGGTGTAAGGACAGAAGACAGGTGTAAGGACAGAAGACAGGTGAGGACAGAAGACAGGTGTAAGGCCAGAAGACAGGTGTAAGGATAGAAGACAGGTGAGGACAGAAGACAGGTATAAGGACAGAAGACAGGTGTAAGGACAGAAGACAGGTAAGGACAGAAGACAGGTGTAAGGCCAGAAGACAGGTGTAAGGATAGAAGACAGGTGAGGACAGAAGACAGGTAAGGACAGAAGACAGGTGTAAGGCCAGAAGACAGGTGTAAGGATAGAAGACAGGTGAGGACAGAAGACAGGTATAAGGACAGAAGACAGGTGTAAGGACAGAAGACAGGTAAGGACAGAAGACAGGTGAGGACAGAAGACAGGTGCAAGGCCAGAAGACAGGTGAGGACAGAAGACAGGTGCAAGGCCAGAAGACAGGTGAGGACAGAAGACAGGTGAGGACAGAAGACAGGTGAGGACAGAAGACAGGTGTAAGGATAGAAGACAGGTGAGCACAGAAGACAGGTGTAAGGATAGAAGACAGGTGAGGACAGAAGACAGGTGTAAGGATAGAAGACAGGTGAGGACAGAAGACAGGTGTTAGGACAGAAGACAGGTGAGGACAGAAGACAGGTGTAAGGATAGAAGACAGGTGAGGACAGAAGACAGGTGAGGACAGAAGACAGGTGAGGACAGAAGACAGGTTAGGACAGATGACAGGTGTAAGGCCAGAAGACAGGTGTAAGGACAGAAGACAGATGAGGACAGAAGACAGGTGTAAGGACAGAAGACAGGTGTAAGGATAGAAGACAGGTGAGGACAGAAGACAGGTGTTAGGACAGAAGACAGGTGAGGACAGAAGACAGGTGAGGACAGAAGACAGGTGTAAGGATAGAAGACAGGTGAGGACAGAAGACAGGTGTTAGGACAGAAGACAGGTGAGGACAGAAGACAGGTGTAAGGACAGAAGACAGGTGAGGACAGAAGACAGGTGTAAGGACAGAAGACAGGTGAGGACAGAAGACAGGTGAGGACAGAAGACAGGTGTAAGGATAGAAGACAGGTGAGGACAGAAGACAGGTGTTAGGACAGAAGACAGGTGAGGACAGAAGACAGGTGAGGACAGAAGACAGGTGTAAGGATAGAAGACAGGTGAGGACAGAAGACAGGTGTTAGGACAGAAGACAGGTGAGGACAGAAGACAGGTGAGCACAGAAGACAGGTTAGGACAGATGACAGGTGTAAGGATAGAAGACAGGTGAGCACAGAAGACAGGTGAGGACAGAAGACAGGTGTAAGGATAGAAGACAGGTGAGGACAGAAGACAGGTTAGGACAGATGACAGGTGTAAGGATAGAAGACAGGTGAGCACAGAAGACAGGTTAGGACAGATGACAGGTGTAAGGATAGAAGACAGGTGAGGACAGAAGACAGGTGTGAGAACAGTTGATAGGTGAGGACAGATGACAGGTGAGGACAGAAGACAGGTGTTAGGACAGAAGACAGGTGTAAGGACAGAAGACAGGTGAGGACAGAAGACAGGTGAGGACAGAAGACAGGTGAGGACAGAAGACAGGTGTAAGGACAGAAGACAGGTGAGGACAGAAGACAGGTGAGGACAGAAGACAGGTGTAAGGACAGAAGACAGATGTAAGGACAGAAGACAGGTGAGGACAGAAGACAGGCGAGGACAGAAGACAGGTGAAGTCAGATGGCAGGTGAGGACAGAAGACAGGTGTGAGGACAGTTGACAGGTGAGGACAGTTGACAGGTGAGGACAGTTGACAGGGGAGGACAGTTGACAGGTGAGGACAGGTGAGGACAGTGGACAGGTGAGGACAGTTGACAGGTGAGGACAGGTGAGGACAGTTGACAGGTGAGGACAGGTGAGGACAGTGGACAGGTGAGGACAGATGACAGGTGAGGACAGGTGAGGACAATTGACAGGTGAGGACAGGTGAGGACAGTTGACAGGTGAGGACAGGTCCTCTCCATATAGACTCTTCTCAGATAAAAGTGTTTCTCCTGCGTCTGCTTTAAAATTTCATCAGGTCTGTTCCTCTGATCCCAAAGTCAGACAAGAGCAAAGAAACGACAGCTTTATAAAGTCAATCTACCACTGCTAGTGCTCATACTACAATACTTTTCCTACTACTACTGCTAGTACTACTACTACAACTGTGTATTTGTGGTTCAAAGCAGGGGTATTTTCTCTGGGGTTTTCACTACTACTAACAGCATATTCAGATGACCAAACAGTGTATTTACATTTAAGTTACATTATCATTTTCTCTCTTTTTGTGCTCTCTGTGCTAAGTCACTCCCCCTTCAGAGCGCTATCATAACACAACCAGCGTACAACCCCCTAATGAAACTACTGCACATCACATCAGGTTTGTGAAGTTGCAGTGTACAGTTTTGTATCATGTTTTTTGTATATTTATTTAGATTAGTCATGTGGGAAGCAGGCTTTGAATAGAGCCCAGGAGAGATCACTAAATTACTCAATGAGGGAACAATATGATAACATGGTAGGAAGCTGAAAAAAACAACACACATATGTAGTAATAGTAGCAGCAGTCATAGCAGCAACAGTAGTTGTAGTAATTGTTGTTGTTTTGTTGTTGTAGTGGTACTGGTAGTATCTGTAGTACAGGTGAGAGGGCAGGATCTGTGACAGGTGAGGAGACAGGTTCAGTGACAGGTGAGAGGACAGGTGAGGACAGGGTCAGTGACAGGTGAGAGGACAGGGTCAGTGACAGGGGAAAGAACAGGGTCAGTGACAGGTGAGAGGACAGGTGAGGACAGGGTCAGTGACAGGTCAGAGGACAGGGTCAGTGACAGGTGAGAGGACAGGGTCAGTGACAGGTCAGAGGACAGGTTCAGTGACAGGTCAGAGGACAGGGTCAGTGACAGGTGAGAGGACAGGGTCAGTGACAGGTCAGAGGACAGGTTCAGTGACAGGTGAGAGGACAGGGTCAGTGACAGGTCAGAGGACAGGGTCAGTGACAGGTCAGAGGACAGGGTCAGTGACAGGTCAGAGGACAGGGTCAGTGACAGGTGAGAGGACAGGTGAGGACAGGGTCAGTGACAGGTCAGAGGACAGGGTCAGTGACAGGTGAGAGGACAGGTTCAGTGACAGGTGAGAGGACAGGTGAGGACAGGGTCAGTGACAGGTGAGAGGACAGGGTCAGTGACAGGTAAGAGGACAGGGTCAGTGACAGGTGAGAGGACAGGTGAGGACAGGGTCAGTGACAGGTCAGAGGACAGGGTCAGTGACAGGTCAGAGGACAGGGTCAGTGACAGGTGAAAGGACAGGGTCAGTGACAGGTCAGAGGACACGGTCAGTGACAGGTGAGAGGACAGGGTCAGTGACAGGTCAGAGGACACGGTCAGTGACAGGTGAGAGGACAGGGTCAGTGACAGGTCAGAGGACACGGTCAGTGACAGGTGAAAGGACAGGTTCAGTGACAGGTGAGAGGACAGGTGAGAGGACAGGGTCAGTGACAGGTGAGAGGACAGGGTCAGTGACAGGTGAGAGGACAGGGTCAGTGACAGGTCAGAGGACAGGGTCAGTGACAGGTGAGAGGACAGGGTCAGTGACAGGTCAGAGGACAGGGTCAGTGACAGGTCAGAGGACAGGGTCAGTGACAGGTGAAAGGACAGGGTCAGTGACAGGTCAGAGGACACGGTCAGTGACAGGTGAGAGGACACAGTCAGTGACAGGTGAGAGGACAGGGTCAGTGACAGGTCAGAGGACACGGTCAGTGACAGGTGAGAGGACAGGGTCAGTGACAGGTCAGAGGACACGGTCAGTGACAGGTGAGAGGACAGGGTCAGTGACAGGTCAGAGGACACGGTCAGTGACAGGTGAGAGGACAGGGTCAGTGACAGGTCAGAGGACACGGTCAGTGACAGGTCAGAGGACACGGTCAGTGACAGGTGAGAGGGCAGGGTCAGTGACAGGTCAGAGGACACGGTCAGTGACAGGTGATTACATTTTTCAAAAAGTCTATAGGAAAAACATTATGGAAGTTCCTTAATTTCCATCTTCCCCAGTCGTTCTCTCTAGCCCCGGATGGAGGGATGAGGGGATGGGGGATGGAGGGATGAAGGGATGGAGGGATAGAGGGATGGAGGGATGAGGAGGAGGAGGACAGAACAGTAACTTATGGAGGAAACAGCGGAGAGGATGTTACCCAGAATCCTTGGGGGCACTCCTGGTTTGCTGTAATGAAAGTCCAGGAGTCTCAGTAGGACCAGCACAATATCAGGTTTAATATGAGGCTCAGACGCTCAGGTCCAAGTCAAACAAAACAAGTCTGCAGATAACTCAAGTCCGACTCCAACCACACTGACGGAACTTTACTGGACGTTACTCAGGAAACTTTTGCTGTGCTGAAAAATCTCATCAAAATTAGTGTTACATTAAACCTGCATTTTTAAAAAAAAAATATAGCTACAAATAATAGGTTGCTTTAAATTCCAAACAAAAAAACAAAAAAACTATTAAAACTGGACTGAAATGGTGGTCGTAAATTCTAGAACATTATAACTTACCTGACCTAACCTAACTTAACTATTACTGACCTGACAGCACCTTACAACCCAAACAGACACTGCGCTCACAAAATGCAGGGGTCTCCAGATTTAATAAACTGACAATGGCAGGTAGAACTTTTAGTTACCAATCTCCTGTTTTATGGAATCAGCTTCCACCTCATGTCAGAGGCAGACACAGTCTCTACATTTAAGGTTAGGCTTAAAACATTCTTCTATGAGAAAGCTGATGGCCAGGTTAGAGGAGCAGGGTTAACTCCACAGCTGAAGTCAGGCTGCTCTAGGAGTGAGATGCTGGGGGAAGTATGGTGCCCTGAGCCTCTGTCCTCTTATTCTAACTGCTCCTTCTCCTTCATCTCTGTCCCATAACCTCATGTCTTACACAGACAAATCAGTTCACTGCTGTTCACCAGTGTCTCTCTTTTCTTCTCTTCCGCTCCCCTTGGTGAGTGGAGCTGTTTCAGATGTTTCAGATGTTTCAGATGTCCTCCCGTGAGCAGACGCTGACCAGACCTTAGCTCAACCCCTCTCCACTCACCTGTCCGGATGGAGCCCCCACCTGTCCGGATGGAGCCCCCACCTGTCCAGATGGAGCCCCCACCTGTCCGGATGGAGCCCCCACCTGTCCGGATGGAGCCCCCACCTGTCTGGATGGAGCCCTCAACCCAAATAAGCCGATGTCCAGTCCCCCACACGTGACTGGTTCCTCAAAGCTCTCAGGTCTGAAGGTGCCGCATGGCGACAGCTGGTTGGCAACAGTGTCTGGAGAGAATTTTCCCATACTGCACCTGCAGGTGGGTTTCTTGCTCTGGCACCAAGTATCGTGTGTTCATTGAGAGACTGAGGATGGGACAATGTGTTTGCTGATGTCTGTCAGATGATGTTTCCATGTTTTTCACTGTGAAGCCCACTGGGGAAACTCTTGTTGTGATTCTGGGCTATAGAAATAAAACTGAATTGAACTGAATAACTTATTGTTTTATTTAAGAAGTTTGAGGACTTCTAACTTCAAACTTTTGGTATGAAACCTATGGCTTTTAAAAAGAAAATAACAATTGTAATATTGTGTCTCTTTTTTGGTCAGTGTGGCTTATTCTTTTGTTATACTTTTTTTTAATTATTGTTTTTATTTGTATTTATCATTTAATTGTGTTGAAGTCTGTCTGGTTGATGAAGATTGTTATATCACAGAGACGAGGAATTTAAATAAAGCAGAAACAACCACAAAACTTTTGGAAATTGTTAAGTCATTTTGTTTTGATTCAGTTTATTAAATGTGCAAGGTGAAGTTACAGGTCAGATCTGCGGAGAGGCTTACTTATGAATAATGAGAACTTATTTACCAGCGATTTCGACAATGTTCTTTTTAGGTAAAAGCTTTGGTAACACTTTATTTCCGGGTACACTTATGAACATCTAACTACCTGCTAATTCACATAGTTATAAATGGTTAATTTGTCATTAATTACTATTTATTCAGCCCTTATTAATGTCTAAATCCCCATGAGCTTTTTTCTGTTATGAGTTAGACATTTACCAACATTTTTCTATGAATACACTCCTTATTGCTGCTTATCAGTGTGATACGAGGCCATTCTGTCCATGAACTCTGATTCTAATAAGATTTGGAGACGAGTAGCACAAGAAATGCAGGTTTTACTTATTAGCACCAAAAGCTTATTAGAATCATAGTTCATGGATAAAAATGGTCTTGTATCACATTAATAAGCAGTAATAATAAGTGTTAATAGGAAAGTGTTAGTAAATGTCTAACTAATAGCAGAATAAGCGGTAACACTTTATAATAAGGTGCCATAATAAACAGCAAATGAATCATGACCGAACCCTTCACTAATATTTATGAATTCTTACTGAAATGTCTATTTTGCACAAGTTAAAAGTTTTTTCATCATTAACTAAACATCATTCGGTGTATTAATGTTTTAACAAATAGAAAATACTCTATTAACTAATATCGCATTAATATTTATTCATATTTAACTAAATGTTTGCGTATCTCAGTCTGAACCTCTCCTCTCAGGATCACTGTTGGTTAAGTGTAATTAATATATTAATATATATATTATGTGTGTATCAGTGTGGGGCAACTTATAATAAAGTTGGAACAGTAATTATGAAATATTTACAAATAATTCTTATAACATTTATTAACGATAGCAAATATACAGTGGGTCTCACACTGAGCAGTTCATTAATGTTTAGTTAATGATGAAAAAACTATGAACTTGTGTGAACTTGATATTTTAGTAACAATTAACACATATTAGTGAAGGGTTATGTGCTGATTAGTTTGCTGTTTATTAAGGCACCTTATTATAAAGTGTTAGCAAATAAGCTTATTGGACATTAGACATTAATAAGAGCTGAATAAATACTAATTAATGACAAATTAACCATTTAAAACATGTGAATTAGCGGGTAATTAGATGTTCATAAGTGTACCTGAAAATAAAGTGTTACCAAAGCTTCTGCTGAGAAACACACCAACTAAAAATATTCAAGTTAAAACACAAAGAACAAAGACAGGGGTTTATTTTCCCTCCGGTTTGTTAAATATTCACTCAAATTTTAAAGTCAAACATCAGAATATTGGACTCACTGTTCATTCAGTGTTTCTTCTGTATCTTTATTACATTTTGCAAACAGAAGAGTCCAAATATATGAAATAAGATGTGTTGTGTAACAAAGAAAAAGAAAAGTTAAATAACTATTTTTAAAAAAATCATTATTATTATAAGTTTATTCAAATGCTCAAATTAGCCACACTTTGGTTTGTCAAACTTTAAACACACACTTTAAACACACACTTTAAACACACACACTGCGGTTGGGCAGTATCCACATGTTCACACTGTTAAGCCTCAGCGTTTCAGCGGGTACAGTGAAGCGTCGCCATAACGCGCTTCACCTTTCGCCGCTTTGCTGTTTCATGGGTTTTTTCATGCTTCTTTTTCCAGTGCTTTGTGTTCTGAATCCTGATTGGCTGAGGTCGTCTAGAAGTGAAAAAAGTCACATTGGTCTTTCACTTAGACCAATGTGAACAGTTTCTGTGCCTCGTCTCTGTTCAGCCTGACAAATTTACCTTTGCAAATTTTCTCCATGACAAAACCACAATGTGGAGGAAACGTTCTGCAGGACAAAGGCAAAAGGCCGAGGAAGATGGAACTATCAGAGAAAAAGAGAAACTTCTGGACCTGCTGAAGGCAGAAGCTCTGCGGCTGTAGGCGACTTTACAGAATAAATGAATCTGAGGTTTGTTCTGGGAAAAAGACGTCTGCACCACAGGCTTCAGTAGAAAAAGACGCTACAGGAGTCAGGACGAAGAGGCTCAGTCAGAGGGACTGAAATACGCCTGAGGCACAATGTCCAACCTCCTACTCACTATTAACATGATTATTTTACACTATTTAAAAAAAAAAAATATATATATATATATATATATATATATATATATATATATATATATATATATATATATATATATATATATATATATATCAGAGTTATTTGTAAGAAAACGTTTCTATTTGTATTTCTTAACCAAATGCTTGGGCCTGAAAACAGGTTTGGATCTTTGGTTTCATTCTGTAGTTCAGTATTGGATTGTATAATAATAGTAAAAAATAAAGCTGATACTTCACAGATTTGGCCTGTCGCAGGTTCTTTTTGGAACGTGACGATAAACCAGAGTTCACTGTGTGCAGTGTTACTGAGACTGATTAAGAACGATTTTGTAGCTGCACCAAAACCATTCAGAAACAGAAGAGCAGCTTTAGGTCCTTCTGTGCTGCAGATTTAATGACGGTAATGAAACTGACAGCGCTGCTACATTTTGATACCTCCGTATTACCGTATTACCGTATTACCGTGTTACCGTATTACCGTATTACTGTGTTACCATATTACCGTATTACCGTATTACCGTATTACCGTATTACCGTATTACCGTATTACCGTATTACCGTATTACCGTATTACCGTATTACCGTATTACCGTATTACCGTATTACCGTATTACCATGTTACCGTATTACCGTATTACCGTATTACCGTATTACCGTATTACCATGTTACCGTATTACCGTATTACCGTATTACCATGTTACCGTATTACCGTATTACCGTATTACCATGTTACCGTATTACCGTATTACCATATTACCGTATTACCGTATTACCGTATTACCATGTTACCGTATTACCGTATTACCGTATTACCATATTACCATGTTACCGTATTACCGTATTACCGTATTACCGTATTACCGTATTACCGTATTACCATATTACCGTATTACTGTATTACCATGTTACCGTATTGTGTATTACCGTGTGTTACCGTGTTACCGTATTACCATGTTACGTGCTGTATTACCATATTACCGTGTACCATGTTACCGTGCTGTATTACCATGTTACCGTATTACCGTGTGCCGTGTGCATTACCGTGTTACCGTGTTACCGTGTTACCGTGTTACCGTGTTACGTGTTACCGTGTTACCGCATTACCGTGTTACCGTGTTACCGTGTTACCGTATTGCCGTGTTACCGTGTTACCGTGTTACCGTGTTACCGTGTTACGTATTACCGTGTTACCGTATTACCGTGTGCAGTGTTACCGTATTACCGTATTACCATATTATCGTGTTACCGTGTTACCGTGTTACCGTATTACCGTGTTACCGTACCGTGTTACCGTGTTACCGTGTTACCGTATTACCGTATTACCATATTACCGTGTACCATGTTACCGTATTACCGTGTACCATGTTACCGTGTTACTGTATTACCATATTACCGTATTACCATGTTACCGTATTACCATGTGCCGTGTTACCGTGTTACCGTATTACCATATTACCGTATTACCATGTTACCGTATTACCGTGTGCCATGTTACCGTATTACTGTATTACCATATTACCGTATTACCATGTTACCGTATTACCGTATTACCATACTACCGTATTACTGTATTACCGTATTACCGCATTACCGTACTACCGTATTACCGTACTACCGTATTACCGTACTACCGTATTACCATACTACTGTATTACTGTATTACTGTACTACCGTATTACCGTATTACCGTATTACCGTATTACCGTACTACCGTATTACCATACTACCATATTACTGTACTACCGTATTACCGTACTACCGTATTACCGTATTACCGTACTACCGTATTACCGTACTACCGTATTACCGTATTACCGTATTACCATACTACCGTATTACCGTATTACCGTATTACCATATTACCGTATTACCATATTACCGTATTACCGTATTACCGTATTACCATGTTACCGTATTACCGTATTACCGTATTACCGTGTTACCGTATTACCGTCCAACTCTACACACTGCCCGTCAGAACATTTGAACACAAACTCTCATTTAATTTCTTTTTTCTTGCTACTTTCTGCACTTTAGATAGAAAACAAAAAGTTTAATAAATTAATAAATACTACATATTTTTCGGCAAAGCAAATGGAGGTTAACTTGAGGATTTGGTTGTGAGATATTGTTAAAAACATATTCGGTAGATTTTATTTTTCGATCAAATGTAAATACCAGTAAATCAAACGAAGTAAAAAAAATCAAATACCCTATTTTTTTTTTTTTCTGCTACGTTTTTCTATTTTGAAGCCAAATCCCAAATCAGCAGTAAAAAAAAAATGTTTAAAAAAATCAAATACCCTGTCATGTTTTTGTTTCTTCTGTTCCATTTTTCTATTTTGAAACTGACCTCAAATCCCCAAAGTCCCAAAGTTCCTTGATCACCTCACGAATTTCCTGTGATTAAATTAGCACAAAAAATACATTATTATTATTATTCCGAACAGATTTTCCCTTTTTTGCTGCGTTTATGAACCCATTATCTCTCTGATCATCACATTCGACATTCATGAGACTCATTTCCACATTTCCAAATTTAAATTATTTCATTTGCTCCTCATTAGTCCTCTCCCTTCGTCGAGCTAATTGCGTTCGTTTTGAGGGGTTTTGCGGCAGGTTCTCGTGATAATTATTCCTCCCCGTTCTTTTCGCCGCTGCGTTGCGGTCGGCAGGTTCGACCCAGGAGATGCGGCGCTTAAATTGAATCTTTTTTCTTTCTTTTTTTTTTTTTTTGAATAATGTCTCAAATTGAAAAAAGTCCCACATGTGTTAGCGGCGCCTGGAGGAAAGTGGTGCCACCGTTTTGAAAAGATTGATTTGTTTTAAAAAGTAAGTTTCAATTGACTTCTGCAAGAAAAAAAAAAAAGAAAAGGCTTAAATGTTACGGAATTTTCTGATCTGTTCTAATGTTGTTTCCTCGTCACAAACAGAAACACGTGTTTATTTAAAACGCAAACTCTGCACCTGAGTTTAGTCTTGTTTTAGTCCTGGTTTAGTCCTGCTTTAGTCCTGCTTTAGTCCTGCTTTAGTCCTGCTTTAGTCCTGCTTTAGTCCAGGTTCAGTCCTGCTTTAGTCCTGCTTTAGTCCTGCTTTAGTCCAGGTTCAGTCCTGCTTTAGTCCTGCTTTAGTCCTGCTTTAGTCCTGCTTTAGTCCTGCTTTAGTCCTGCTTTAGTCCAGGTTCAGTCCTGGTTCAGTCCTGGTTTAGTCTTTCTTCAGTCCTGCTTTAGTCCTGCTTTAGTCCAGGTTCAGTCCCGGTTCAGTCCTGGTTTAGTCTTTCTTCAGTCCTGCTTTAGTCCTGCTTTATTTTAGTCCCGGTTTGGTCCTGCTTTACACTTGATTTAGTCCTGCTTCAGTCCTGGTTTAGTCTTTCTTCAGTCCTGCTTTAGTCCTGCTTTAGTCCAGGTTCAGTCCCGGTTCAGTCCTGGTTTAGTCTTTCTTCAGTCCTGCTTTAGTCCTGCTTTATTTTAGTCCCGGTTTGGTCCTGCTTTACACTTGATTTAGTCCTGTTTCAGTCCTGGTTTAGTCCTGGTTTAGTCCTAGTTCAGGCCTGGTTTAGTCCTGCTTTAGTCCTAGTTCAGGCCTGGTTTAGTCCTGCTTTAGTCCTAGTTCAGGCCTGGTTTAGTCCTGCTTTAGTCCTAGTTCAGGCCTGGTTTAGTCCTGGTTTAGTCCTAGTTCAGGCCTGGTTTAGTCCTGCTTTAGTCCTAGTTCAGGCCTGGTTTAGTCCTGCTTTAGTCCTAGTTCAGGCCTGGTTTAGTCCTGCTTTAGTCCAGGTTCAGTCCTGCTTTAGTCCTGCTTTAGTCCTGCTTTAGTCCTAGTTCAGGCCTGGTTTAGTCCTGGTTTAGTCCTAGTTCAGGCCTGGTTTAGTCCTGCTTTAGTCCTAGTTCAGGCCTGGTTTAGTCTTGCTTTAGTCCTAGTTCAGGCCTGGTTTAGTCTTGCTTTAGTCCTAGTTCAGTCCTGGTTTAGTCCTGCTTTAGTCCTAGTTCAGTCCTGGTTTAGTCCTGGTTTAGTCCTAGTTCAGGCCTGGTTTAGTCCTGCTTTAGTCCTAGTTCAGGCCTGGTTTAGTCCTGCTTTAGTCCTTCCTGGTTTAGTCCTCCTTACATATCACTATCCTGTCACTTCATGACAT
This sequence comes from Odontamblyopus rebecca, assembly GCA_030686955.1. Taxonomy (NCBI): domain Eukaryota; kingdom Metazoa; phylum Chordata; class Actinopteri; order Gobiiformes; family Gobiidae; genus Odontamblyopus; species Odontamblyopus rebecca. The sequence continues at coordinate 4,932,560 of CM060656.1, read as the reverse complement.
CACAAGGTGGAACAGAGCATTTTGAGCTTTGGAGATGTAAACAGACAATAATAATTCAAGTTAATCAAACATGAATGAAGCAAAACCCAAATCCAGGTCTGTTTGTGAGGAGGAAACAACATTAGAACATGGATCGGGAAATGGTGTAAGTGTGAAAGTCTCAGGATTTTCAGGGTTAATTCAGTTTTTTTTCTTTCTTTCTTTTTTCTTTTTTGTTTCAGTTCCAGTTATATAAGACGTCACACTTGTAGACTTTCTTTGGTTGGTAATCCCTCGCTCCAGAACTCTTCTTCTTTAAAGTCTGTCCGTATCACTGGGATGTGCTTCTTTTAAATAGCTTTTATTCTCATATCTCTCCTCTCTCTCTATCGCTTTCTACTTTCTGTTTCTTTTCTCTACGCTCCCTCGCTCTTTGCTCCTGTTTCACTCTCTCTCCCTTTTTTTCTCTTTCTTCCCTTTTCTTCCCTCTCTCTTTCTTTCCTCTCTCCCACCTGCCCCCTCACAACCCCGCCTCTCTTCTGTCTCTCTATTCGCTCTACTCTGCCTCCGTCTCTCCATTCTCTGTCTTTCTCTCTCCTCTCCTTCTCTCCTCTTCTATTCTCTCTCTCTTTTTCCTCTCCTCCTCCCTCTCTCTATCTTCTCTCCCTCTCTCCTCCCCATCTCTCCTCTCCCTCTCCTCTCCTCCCTCTCTCCTCTCCTCTCTCATCTCCTCTCTTCTCTCCTCTCCTCTCTCCTCTGTTCTCTCCTCTCCTCTCTCCTCCCTCTCTCCTCTCCTCTCTCCTCCCTCTCTCCTCTCCTCTCTCCTCTCTCCTCCCTCTCTCCTCTCTCCTCCCTCTCTCCTCTCCTCTCTCCTCTCTCCTCCCTCTCTCCTCCCTCTCTCCTCTCCTCTCTCCTCTCTCCTCCCTCTCTCCTCCCTCTCTCCTCTCCTCTCTCCTCTCTCCTCACTCCTCCCACTCTCCTCCCACTCACCTCCTCTCTCCTCTCTCCTCCCTCTCTCCTCCCTCTCTCTCCTCCCTCTCTCCTCTCTCCTCTCTCTCTCCTCTCTCGTCTCCTCCCTCTCTCCTCTCTCCTCTCCTCTCCTCCCTCTCTCCTCTCTCCTCTCCTCTTTCCTCTGTTCTCTCCTCTCTCCTCCCTCTCTCCTCTCTCCTCCCTCTCTCCTCTCCTCTCTCCTTTCCTCTCCTCCCTCTCTCCTCTCTCCTCTCTCTTCCCTCTCTCCTCCCTCTTACCTCTCCTCCCTCTCTCCTCCCTCTCTCCTCCCTCTCTCCTCCCTCTTTCCTCTCTCCTCCCTCTCTCTCCTCTCTCTCCTCCCTCTCTCCTCCCTCTCTCCCTCTCTCCTCCCTCTCTCCTCTCTCTCTCTCCTCCCTCCTCCCTCTTCTCTCTCTCTCCCCCTCTCTCACTCCTCTCTCTCCTCTCCTCCCTCTCTCCTCTCTCTCTCTCCTCTCTCCTCTCTCCTCTCTCCTCCCTCTCTCCTCCCTCTCTCCTCTCTTCTCTCCTCTCTCCTCTCCTCCTCTCTCCCCTCTCCTCCCTCTCTCCTCTCTCTTCTCCTCTCTTCTCTCCTCTCCTCTCTCCTCTCTCCTCTCTCCTCCCTCTCTCTTCTCCTCCCTCTCTCCTCCCTCTCTCCTCTCTCTGGTGCTGACTGGCTCTTGTCTAAATTGAGTCCTGAGTTGAAGTAATTGAAGATCATTGTCTCTCTGCTCCTCAGGCTTTATTTCCGCACCAAAACTCTCTTTTCTCCTCTTTTTCCTCTTTTCTCTTCTTTTACATTTGAATTCTCTCTATTTTTAAACACATTTGACATCTGTTTGAACCGGACTAAGACTCAGCTCAGGCTAGACTTGGTTTAGACCTGCTTTAGACCTGCTTTAGACCTCTGGTTTAGACCTGGTTTAGACCTGCTTTAGACCTGCTTTAGACCTGCTTTAGACCTCTGGTTTAGACCTGGTTTAGACCTGCTTTAGACCTGCTTTAGACCTCTGGTTTAGACCTGGTTTAGACCTGCTTTAGACCTCTGGTTTAGACCTGGTTTAGACCTCTGGTTTAGACCTGGTTTAGACCTGCTTTAGACTTGCTTTTGACCTCTGGTTTAGACCTAGTTTAGACCTGGTTTAGACCTGCTTTAGACCTCTGGTTTAGACCTGGTTTAGACCTGCTTTAGACCTGCTTTAGACCTCTGGTTTAGACCTGCTTTAGACCTGCTTTAGACCTGCTTTAGACCTCTGGTTTAGACCTGCTTTAGACCTCTGGTTTAGACCTGGTTTAGACCTGCTTTAGACCTGCTTTAGACCTGCTTTAGACCTCTGGTTTAGACCTGGTTTAGACCTCTGGTTTCGACCTGGTTTCGACCTGGTTCCGACCTGGTTTAGACCTGGTTTAGTCCTGGTTTAGACCTGCTTTAGACCTCTGGTTTAGACCTGGTTTAGACCTGCTTTAGACTTGCTTTTGACCTCTGGTTTAGACCTAGTTTAGACCTGGTTTAGACCTGCTTTAGACCTCTGCTTTAGACCTGCTTTAGACCTGCTTTAGACCTGCTTTAGACCTGCTTTAGACCTGCTTTAGACCTGCTTTAGACCTCTGGTTTAGACCTGGTTTAGACCTGGTTTAGACCTGCTTTAGACCTGCTTTAGACCTCTGGTTTAGACCTGGTTTAGACCTGCTTTAGACCTGCTTTAGACCTGCTTTAGACCTCTGGTTTAGACCTGGTTTAGACCTGCTTTAGACCTGCTTTAGACCTGCTTTAGACCTCTGGTTTAGACCTGGTTTAGACCTCTGGTTTCGACCTGGTTTCGACCTGGTTCCGACCTGGTTTAGACCTGGTTTAGACCTCTGGTTTCGACCTGGTTTCGACCTGGTTCCGACCTGGTTTAGACCTGGTTTAGACCTCTGGTTTCGACCTGGTTTAGACCTCTGGTTTCGACCTGGTTTCGACCTGGTTCCGACCTGGTTTAGACCTGCTTTAGTCCTGGTTTAGACTTAGTTTAGTCCTGTCTCTTCCTCTCCTCTCTCCTCTCTTCTCTCCTCTTTCCTCTCTTCTCTCCTCTCTCCTCTCCTCTCTCCTCTCTTCTCTCCTCTCTCCTCTCCTCCTCTCTCCTCTCTCCTCTCTCCTCTCCTCTCTTCTCTCCTTCTCTCTCCTCTCTCCTCTCTTCTCTCCTCTCTCCTCTCCTCTCTTCTCTCCTCTCTCCTCTCTTCTCTCCTCTCCTCTCTCCTCTCCTCTCCCCTCTCTCCTCTCTCCTCTCCTGTCTCCTCTCCTCTCTCCTCTCCTGTCTCCTCTCCTGTCTCCTCTCCTCTCCCCTCTCTCCTCTCTCCTCTTCTCTCCTCTCCTCTCTCCTCTCTCCTCTCCTGTCTCCTCTCCTCTCCTCTCCCCTCTCCTCTCTCGTCTCCTCTCTCCCTCTCTCCTCTCTTCTCTCCTCTCTTCTCTCCTCTCTCCTCTCTCCTCTCCCCTCTCCCCTCTCTCCTCTCCTCTATCCTCCCCTCTCCCCTCTCTCCTCTCCTCTCTCCTCTCTCCTCTCTCCTCTCCTCTCTCCTCTCTTCTCTCCTCTCTCCTCTCCTCTCTTCTCTCCTCTCCCCTCTCTCCTCTCCTCTCCTCTCTCCTCTCCTCTCTCCTCTCTCCTCTCTCTCCTCTCCTCTCCTCTCTCCTCTCCTCTCCTCTCTCTTCTCTCCTCTCCTGTCGTGGGTACATTGGGTGAGCAGAACCTGTTCCTGACTTTATCTGTAATGTTCCAGGACGCTGTGGCCTCCGTTTGAACAAAGACTCACTCAGCTGAAAGAGAAATACATTTACCCTTCTTCACATGTGACCTGGACCTGGACCTGGACCTGGACCAGGACCTGGACCTGGACCTGGACCTGGACCCGGACCCCGGCCTGTTCCACCACACCAGCTCATCATCACAAGTGCAGTCCTTTCATTTAGAATTCAGAGTCTAATTTAACAAAGACACAATGATCCTCTGTCTGAATCCATTTTGATTCAAGAGATTTAAGGAACTGTGTTATTTTCTGATCTGTTCTAATGTTGTTTCCTCATCACAAACAGACCTGGAGTTGTGTTTTGTTTCATTCACACACGTTTTACACACAAGTCCTGCATATTCAGGTTCTGAAAACACTCTGTTCCACCTTGTGATGTCATGTGGTTATATGAAGTTGGACATTAAGATATTTGTGTCCAAACCCGACACAGTTAAACAGTATTTACACAGGCCTAATGCCACATGGAGGATCCTGTTTGTGTGGCCGCTATCGGACACAGAGACACAAAATACAAACTCGGGATAAAGGGAAAATAAAGAAAAGGTTTTATTCCTCTTCTAAAGTGGTACATTTAAAGTGCAGCGTCTCATCCACATTATCCACAGAATTTGTTTTCCGCAAATAAATTGCACTATTAATCCAGTTTGAGGCTTTAAAAGTAAAAAGTCGTGATAGTTCCTCACTTGTGTTTGTTTCTATCCACACAGCGCACGGATCGAGGTGAAGCTGCAGATCAGCCACAGTGACTCTACTTCCTGTGGACTTTATCTCCTCTTTTCTGCTTTAAAAATCCTGGATCTGAAGTATTTCTCCACATTTCACACATAATAATAACAGTTTGATTTGTGTCTAAGCTCAAAGTGCAGAGCTCTGATCTTTGAACCCTTCAGAGTCTCAGAGCGAGTGGTTTTACTGCAGACAGGAAACAGCTGACGTGATGCTGTGTCAGAGTCTGACCCTAAATATTTGTCTGAACCCGTCCTGTGTGACTTCTGTCAGGTTTCCACGCTCTAGTGTGACTGAAATAAAACACAGGTCTGTTTTTGAAGAAGAAACATCAGAACACGACATGAAGCTCACAAGAGTCCATTTTAGACCCTTAAACCCTGATTAGCAAATATTTATTATTATGGACATTACTTTTCTTCTTTTTATTTCTATTTTTCTTTCTTCCTCCCGTCATCCATTTCTCTAATCTCCAACCTCGTCCCTTCTTCTCTGCGTCTCCTCTAAAGCTGCACTGTGTAACTTTTCTTGTAGAGGATCCACACCTGCCTGACTCCACCAAAATGGCTATTTATTTATTTATTTAAAAAACACTGTAAATGAATAAACACAAGATTTATTTCATGCCAAAGTTGCCACGTTTACATGAGCTTTAATTCCAAATAAAAATCATTGAATACTGAAAACAAATGAAATAAAAATACCAAAGAAACACTTCATTCCTCATGAAAATGATTCTTCAGAATTAAACTTCATTCCAAAGTGAGTGGATTATTTTAAAGCCCAATGAATTTATTCCTCGGTCCTGTAAATGTTTCTTCTTCTTCCAAATAAGAAGAAACTCACTTTGTCTTTACTTTTACTGTTACTTTTACTTCATTATGTTTACTTTTACTTTGTTCCTTTTACTTCATTACATTTACTTTTATTTTGTTCCTTTTAATTCATGATGTTTCACCACAATTTTATTTTGTTACTTTTACTTTGTTACATTTATTTTTACTTACTTACTTTTACTTCATTAAATGTACTTTTACTTTGTTACTTGTACTTTGTTACTTTTACTTCATTACATTTACTTTTATTTTGTTCCTTTTAATTCATGATGTTTCACCACAATTTTATTTTGTTACTTTTACTTTGTTACATTTATTTTTACTTCCTTACTTTTACTTCATTACATGTACTTTTACTTTGTTACTTTTACTTTGTTACTTTTACTTCATTACATGTACTTTTACTTTGTTACTTTTACTTTGTTACTTTTACTTTGTTACTTTTACTTCATTACATTTACTTTTACTTTGTTACTTTTACTTCATTATGTTTACTTTTACTTTGTTACTTTTACTTTGTTACTTTTACTTTGTTACTTTTACTTCATTACATTTACTTTTACTTTGTTACTTTTACTTCATTACGTTTACTTTTACTTTATTACTTTTACTTTGTTCCTTTTACTTCATTACATTTACTTTTACTTCCTTACTTTTACTTCATTACATTTACTTTTACTTCCTTACTTTACTTCATTACGTTTACTTGTACTTTGTTCCTTTTACTTCATTCCATTAGCCGTGAAGTGTGAGGAGAGAATTCTCCAGCTGCTGCTTCATTTTCATCAGAACGACTGTGGCAAAAGTTTGGATCATGTTTGTGTCGGTGGAGTAACGACAAACTGAGATGACAGAAAAGCCGGGAGCAGCTGAAGTGTGGGTTTTCTTCCCAAAGACGGAAATATGTTCGTGTCGCTGTCCAATCAGAACCCTTCCCCACCCCCAGACGCTGAGCGGAGTTAAATAAAGATTTTTTAACGTGTTTTCCATAGGAAAATATTTTATTTCCAAACTATTTAATTCAGAACAATCAACTCGGAATTAAAACACATCATGTAAATGTGGCCACTGTGCAATGACATCACCATGGAGACACGCACACGACGGACCCTCCATTAGAAAAGTTCCAGAGTGCAGCTTTCCCTTTGCTGCGCTCCTGTAAGCCAATCCTCCTGCACCATCTCCTCCGTCTCCACCTTAAACCTTCTCTGTTTCCTCTGCTCCTCAGCCCGGGACAAAGCCTCCTCTGTCCCTCCTCCTCCCTCCTCTCCTCCGTGAAACTTTACCTCCTTCTTTCCGTCCGTCTCACTTTCTCCGCTCTTGTCCTCGCTTAAATGTCCATCGTGTAATTACCCGTCCACACAGGGGCCGGACAAAGGTCTAGACGTCTGGGGGGGTTCATTAGCGAGGAGGGGGCAGAGATAAGGCGCTCCAGAGGGGGTAGGGTGTCCCTGCCGCGCTGCGCACCTGCCGACAGGTGAGACCCGGGCCCTATCTGCTCCATTAGAGACGGGATCAGAGCAGAGACACCACGGACAGCACCGGCTCTTCTGCAGCTGCTCCAATCACAATATGGTGAAAGTGACACAGACGCCGATGTCCAGAAGATATTTTTATTTTCTGGACATCAGCGTCTGAACGTGTCGTGGCTTTTTCACTTCTGAACCTCTGCTCCTCATATTTGCACCTCAGCAAGAACTGTGGTGTGTTTCCTGTTTCATGAGTCACAAAACTGCAGAGAAAAAACGACTTAGTGAGAAGGAAAGTCGAGTTTACATTTAGAAACAAAGAAAGAGTTCATTCTGCACATCGTGGTGGAACATCACGAAGTAACAAAGTAAAAGGAACAAAGTAAAATAACTAGAAAAAAAACAAAGTAAAATTGTGGTCTAATGTAATGAAGTAAAAGTAAATGTAATTGAGTAAAGATAAAGTAAAAGTAACAAAGTAAAATTGTGGTGGAAAGAAGTAAAAATAAACAAGTAAAAGTAACTAAGTTAAAGTACACGTGACAAAGTAAACTTGGGGTTAAGGAAGTAATAATAAATGTAATGAAGTAAAAGTAACAAAAGTAAAAGTAAATGTAATGGAGTAAACATAAAGTAAAATTGTGGTGTAACATAATGAAGTAAAAGTAAACGGAATGAAGTAAAAGTAATAAAGCAAAATTGTGGGGAATGTAATCAAGTAAAAATAAGCATAATGAAGTAAAAGTAACAAAGTAAAATTAAATGTAATCGAGTAAACATAAAGTAAAAGTAGCAAAGTAAAATTGTGGTGTAACATAATGAAGTAAAAGTAACTAAGTTAAAGTACACGTGACAAAGTAAACTTGGGGTTAAGGAAGTAATAATAAATGTAATGAAGTAAAAGTAACAAAAGTAACATAATAAAGTAAAAGTAAAATTGTGGTCGAACGTCATGAAGTAAAAGTAAATGTGATAAAGTAAAAGTATCAAAGTAATGACTTTGACTTCAGTACATTTCAGTACAGTATCTGTACTTTCTACTGCAGTGTATCTGTACTTTCTACTGCACTGTGTATCTGTACTTTCTACTGCACTGTGTATCTGTACTTTCTACTGCACTGTGTATCTGTACTTTCTGCTGCAGTGTATCTGTACTTTCTACTGCACTGTGTATCTGTACTTTCTACTGCACTGTGTATCTGTACTTTCTACTGCACTGTGTATCTGTACTTTCTGCTGCAGTGTATCTGTACTTTCTACTGCAGTGTATCTGTACTTTCTACTGCAGTGTATCTGTACTTTCTACTGCACTGTGTATCTGTACTTTCTACTGCACTGTGTATCTGTACTTTCTACTGCACTGTGTATCTGTACTTTCTACTGCACTGTGTATCTGTACTTTCTACTGCACTGTGTATCTGTACTTTCTACTGCACTGTGTATCTGTACTTTCTGCTGCAGTGTATCTGTACTTTCTACTGCACTGTGTATCTGTACTTTCTACTGCACTGTGTATCTGTACTTTCTGCTGCAGTGTATCTGTACTTTCTACTGCACTGTGTATCTGTACTTTCTACTGCACTGTGTATCTGTACTTTCTACTGCACTGTGTATCTGTACTTTCTACTGCACTGTGTATCTGTACTTTCACTACATTTGAAGCTTTATTAAACCTCAAAATCTGTGTGAAATACTTACTCTTTAAGTGGATTTTTCATGTGATACTTTTACTTTTACTTGAGTATTGTTTGCTCCAGTATCTGTACTTTTATCAGTACTTTTACTTGAGTAACAGAATTGAGTACTTCTTCACCGCTGTCTTTCTGAGCAGAGCTCAGACACTCCTCAGACTCGTGTTTTTAAGCCTCCAAACCTCAGACAGAAGACGTCTCCTCCACCGTCTCATTTTCAGCACCACAAATGTTTTTACTGATTTCAGTGTTTCAGTTTTGGGCCTTCACCAGGAAACCGAGGCCTGTGTCTGCAGGATGGGCCCAGTTTTCCTTTGTAAAGACCTGAACCCTGCCTAGACCCAGGACTGTCCCTCCTCTTGCTCTGGTCCCTGGTCTCTGGTCGGGTCCCTGGTCCGGTCTCTGGTCTCAGGGGGACTTCCCAATAGGCCTGGCCTCTGGGGACCTGGACTAAAGAGGATCCAGTTCCTAATGAGTTCCACAGACACGTTTGTCGACAAAATGGTCTGAAACAGGAGCTGGACCAGAGACCACACACTGAGCCTCAAGTCCACACCCTGGACTAAGATCTGGACCAAGACCTGGACTGGGTTCTGGTCCATGCTGTGCTGAAACAGTATTTAACTATGTTTTCTTTGGACTATTATCATGAAAACCAAATATATGATTTGTTTTTAGTGCAGATTATGTAACACTGACATGTGCACATCAACAAAGCAGGTTAAGTGTCTTGCAAAAGGACACAACAACACCGCAAATGTCTCTGATTTCAAACCTTATATCAGGTTATTCATCTTTCATTTATTTTCTACTGACTCGTTTTATTCTAGTCTGGAGGTCGTTTATTTTAAGAGAACTTGTCAAGTGCAACAAAAAGTGGAGTATTAAATTTGACTCTCACAGAATCATGTGGAACATTTTCTCAGGGTTTATATGAGTCCAGTGTGTTTTAGAGTTAATTTAACATGTTAATGAAATGTTAATGAAGTAACACTGGACCAAAGTTCCTGTTTAACCCTGAAATCCAGAGTTAAATTAATGTTTGGAGAGTAAACTGATAAGTAGTGCTTTCTTTTTTTATTTCAGTTCATTTAAGATGAAATTATGTACAAAACTGGTTCAAACTGGTCTTATCTGGCGGGAGTTTGAAGCGCTGGGAGGGAGGGGCCAAATGAACACTAGAGGAAGTTAAATGAACACTAGAGGAAGTTGAAGTTGGGAACTTCAATAATAATAATAATAATATAATAATAATAATAATAATCCATCTATCCATCTTCTCCCGCTTAATCCAGCTGGGTCGCGGGGGCAGCTTACTGCCCAATACTCATAGCACCTGACCCCCCCTATGAACCCCTCTGCAGGTGGTGAACCCACAGGAGGGTGGACAACATGGTCCTTGATGTTAGTTCAGGTGCTGCATGTTTTGGGTTGATGGGGGAAACCGGAGTACCCGGAGGAAACCCATCCAGGCACAGGGAGGAACATGCAAACTCCACACAGAAAGGCCCGGGCGACCCGGGGATCGAACCCGCAACCTTCTTGCTGTGAGGCCTGAGTGTTGCCACTCAGCCACCGTGCCGCCAATAATAATAATAATAATAATAATAATAATAATAATAATAATAATAATAATAATAATAATAATAATAATAATAATAATAATAATAATAATAATAATAATAATAATAATAATAATAATAATAATAATAATAATAATAATAATAATAATACATCTTTATTTATATAGCACCTTTAAAACAAAGTTTACAAAGTGCTGAACATCAGCAAGACATTAAAACGAGCAGAATAAAACAGAACAGAAGAGCATCCATCCATTTGGAGGCAGCGTTCTGCAGTGTTCTGCAGTGTTCTGCAGGATCAGAGGCTGAGAGGGCGACGAGAGGCTGAGTATAACAACACATTATACAAGACGACATCACAGTCAACCTGATAAAAGAATGAATAAAAATAAAACTATGTGCAAAGGAAATTAAAGCAAACACGCTAAAAACAACAGAAGAAGTCAATTCAATTCAATTCAATTTATTTTGTAGCGCCCAAAATCGCAACAACAGTTGCCTCTAAGGGCGTTCAAGATATGGATGAGTAAAACATACACACAGACATATCAGAACAGGAATAAACAACATTCATGTAAAGCAGCAAATGAAACATGGTCCAGTCCAAATAAAAGAGACGACACAAAATTAACTCGTGTGAGTTTGAAGTTCTTGTATAATGTTTCCTCCTCAAACAGACCGTGTCTGAGTAAAACTTTATTTTTACTTTTTCTTTTCCAAACTTGAAAATGCTCTGTTCCACCTTGTGATGTCATGAAGCTGTAGTTTACAAGTTAATAACTATTTTTTCACTGCAAAACACAAAATCGAGTCAAGTTAAAATGATTTGAATTAAGAAAGTTTTATCATGATTTAAGTAAATTTCACTTGACAAGTGAAATGATCTGTCAGTGGAATAAGACTTTTTGTACTTAAAATATGAAAATACATCTTTGCTACACTTAAAATACAAAAAACAACAACTTTTTGCACCTAAAATAAGAAGGAAAATCTAATGTCGCTTGATTTAAGAAAAACACACTTATTCCATTGCTCGATCATTTTATTTGTCGAGCTGAATTTATTTAAATAAAGTCAAATGTTCTTAATTTAGGTCATTTTAATTTACACAGACCTAGTGTTTACCTTTAGTTCAGCAGAAATCAGCAATTCCAGGGCTGAAATAATCCAAATAACTCTAGTAAAAGCGTCTGAAAGAAGAACTCAGCCTAAATATGCAGAGTTTTTGTGTTAAACACGTGTTAATGAAACAAAACACAGCTCCAGGTCTGTAAGAGAAATCAGAAAACTGTGTAATATGAATCTTTTAATTCCAGATTGTTTAATATCGGATGTGAAACTGACAGAACGACGTCCTCTCTTCTCGTTTGAACATTTTCTCATATGCAAAAATGTGCAAACCGCATTCCAATTCCGTGCGATCTCATTCAAACGGACCAAAAAAAAAGTTTCCGATACTTAAAACTCCCTCCGTAAATTCGGCGGATAAGTTTCGAATGGTCCAATTGTCTTTAAGTCGTTTCATTCGACTGGCGCCAATCTGACACGCGCCCACTTAACTCCGTCACGTCCAAATCGACCGCCAACTTTTACCCCAAATTGCGCGATTTTAAATTCAAATTCCGCTCGCCGAGACGCAACTTCGCGAACTCCTCCACTTTTTAATCTATGTAAATGTATGGAGGGCCAATCACGCACAGTTTGGGAGCTGGATTTGGTGGAGTTTAAAGGCGCTAATCCTTCGCCGGCGCGTATCCGAGGCTAATTTAAAATCTCACTTTCTGACAGGAGCGGCCTCGAATGAGCGGAGCGCGAGAGCCAAATCAAAAGTACAAAACGCACCGAGGAAGGAGGCCTGATGATGAAACTCCCCACGTCTTTGCCTGTGTCTTTGCGCGAGATTGACAGATTCTGAATGATAAATATTTTTACATGTTTTAAGGAAATTGGTCGGATATTACGCAAAATGGACTCTTGCGAAGTTTCAGACGCGTTTTAATGTTGTTTCCGCCTGAAAAACAGGCCTGGACTCACATGTTTGATTCATTTTTATTATTAGTCTGTCCACTTCTCCAAAGCTCAAACCGCTCTGTTCCACTTTTTTTCCAATTTTGTTGCGTTTAAAACAAATAAAAAACAACAAAAAATCAGATTTGATGCAGTTTTAATCTCATGTTTTATCTTTAGGATAATTAAAGGCTCTGTATTACTCAAAATTGCTTTAAGTCACGTTATAATGTCGGTTCAAATCAAAAACACAAAACGCACAAAGGAACTCTTTGTGGGGAGATGTGCATGAGTGTGCGTGGGGATCATTTTGACAGATTTTGAATAAATATTTTTTACATTTTTTAAGTAAATTGGCAAATTTGTGGTTTGGTTTGGTCTGTTTTTTTTGCAGCTAAAACTGAAAATATTCCAGATTTTAGATCAGTTTTAACCCTGTAAAAGCCCAAACCATTACATAAGTGACAGAAAATCCCAATTCTTTCTATTTTTTCTATTCATTTCAAGCCTTTACTGGTCCCTCTGAACAAACAAAAACATTTTTAAATATCAGTTTCCATATATGAGTTTCATCATCAGGTCACAATCCTCAATTTTTTTTTTCCTGAACAAACAAAAACATAATAAAATACAAATAAATCCACAAATGTGTAATTCTAAACATAAAAAGTGCCGCCATGATGCAGTAATAGGAAATCCACCACTGGAACTGGCTGGAGAACATAACTCTTTTGTTGTTGTTTTTTGTTTGTTTGTGTTTTAGTTACACTTTTATGTTTTATTTTCTTATGCTCAAATAAACACTGATTTGAGTTATTTTGACTCTTTTTGTGGTGCACTGCATGTATCTGATTGTACACATCAGGTTTTTCAGGGAAACAAATGTCACACTGCTCATGTGGAAGGCTGAAAAACTCATGTATCAAATATGATACGTTAGGCGTTATAGGGTTAATCTCATTTTTAACTAGACAAATAATTAAAACTCCAAGATTATTCAAAATGGACTCTTGGAGCTTTAGGTCCTGTTAAAATGTTGTTTCAAATCAAAATCACAAACCGTATGAGGCCTGATAATGAAACTGCCTGTGTCTTTTTCTGTGTCTTTGTGGGGAGATGTGCATGAGTGTGCGCGGGAATAATTTTGATACATTTTGAATGATATTTCTACACTTTTTCAATTCAATTCAGTTTTATTTCTACAACAAGCGTTTCCCCAGTGGGCTTCACAGTGAAAAACATGGAAACATCAGCAAACACATTGTCCCTTCCTCAGTTTTGAAGAAAATTGGTCTGATATGAGGCAAAATCGACTCTTGTGAGATTTTAGTTCTAATGTTGGTTTCTGTTTTTCTCCAAACAGAAAACTGGAGTTGTGTTTTGTCTCATTCACACGTTTGAGTAACGCTCTGTTCCACTTCTGTTGCATCTAAAACTCAAAATATTTCAGATTTGAGACCAGTTTTACCGTCATGTTTTAGCTTTGGAATAATTCAAGGTTCTGTATGACGCAGAATTGACTCTTGGGAGGTTTTAGTCCTGTGATAATGTTTCAAATCCAAAATACAAAACGTATGAGGAAGGAAGGAGGCCTGAGAACGACACTCTCTCTTTTTTGTCTGTGTTTTTGTGGGGAGATGTGCAAATTCTGAATGATAAATATTTTTACATGTTTTAAGGAAATTGGTCGGATATGACACAGAATTGGCTCTTGTGAGGTTTTCGTCGTGTTGTAAAGTTGTTTCCTTCTCGAAAACAGACCTGGAGTTGTGTTCTGTTTCATTCACATGTTTGAGACATTCTGCTCCACTTTTTTCCACTTTTGTTACATGAAAAATATTTCAGATTTGAGACCAGTTTTGCTCTCATGTTTTAGCTTTAAGTAGTTTCTATATTGCACAGAATTGACTCCTGTGAGCTTTAAGTCCCGTTCGAATGATTCAAATCAAAAATACAAAAGCACGAGGAAGGAAGGAGGCCTGAGAATGACACTCTCTTTTCCCCTGTGTCTTTCTCTGTGCGGGAATCATGGTGACAGATTTTGAATGATAAATATTTGTACATTTTTTAAGGAAATTGGCCTGATATTACGCTAAATGGACTCTTGTGAGGTTTTAGCCCTGGTTTAATGTTATTTCCTCCTCAAAAACAGGCCTGGAGTTTTGTTTCATTGACATGTTTGAGTTATTTTCCTTATTAGTCTGTCCACAGCTCCAAAGCTCAGAACACTCTGTTCTGCTTTGCTCCACTTTTGTTGCATCTAAAACTAAAAAATATTTTAGATTTGAGGCCAGTTTTAATCTCATGTTTTAGCGTTAGAATAATTAAAGGTTCTATAGAGTGAGCGGGGGGATCATTTGGACAGATTTTGAAGAAATATTTGAAGATTTCTGCCTTCGTTCCTTCAAAGCAGCTTTCTGAGTGTGGACCTGAAGATTGTACATGTTATTCTTGAGCTGATTATACATTTGTTTTATCTTCATGATTTTATATTGTGTGTGTGTCAGTGCCTCTTGGCCAAAAGAGATTTGATCTTGTTTTACTGACTGTCCCTAACAGAGTCTCTCCCTGTGTCTGTGTTTACAATAACCATGCACAGTATAGACTGTATTCTTCGGACTGTAAGTCACACTTTTTTCATGGTTTGGATGGTCCTGCAACTTATAGTCAGGTGCAACTTATATATTAAAATATATCATATCACATAACTGTTAATCATATTCTGCAAGTAGTGAAATATGCAGTCGAAAACAAGCAGCAGAAAGAAAGTTTGGAGTGAGCGAGAACCTTGCGAAGGACTGGGGAAAAGCAGAGGAAACTCGAACTGTAATGAAGAAAACAGAAAAGCTCATCATGGCTAAAAGCTGGATTTAGCTGGAGTTGGTGGAGTGTGATGGAGAGGTTGGTAAACTTGTTCGGTTGTTTCTGCTTTGCTATATTTTTAAAGTCATTTTGCAGTTTTGGTTTGGTTTGGCCTGGTTTTGTTGCATCTAAAAGTGAATATATTCCAGATTAGAGCTCAGTTTTAATCTCATTTTAAAGTAAACTGATAATTAAAGGTCCTACATTACACAAAATGGACTCTAATGAGCTTTAGTCACATTATACTGCAGGGGTGTCAAACTCATTTTGGTCCGGGGGCCGTATGCAGCCTACTATTATCCCAAAAGGGCCGGATCAGAAAACTCAGTTCTCTCTTCAAGTTATTGTATTTTTCTCCGTGTCTCGTAGTGGTGTTTAAGATTATATTCCTCGAGCAACGCCACTTGTTCCAAACACACTGAGCACAGATTTCCCATTCACCTCTGTCAACAAATAAGAATTAGACTATTTTTCTTGGGAAATCCTGAACTCAGCATCTGCTTTTCTCATTTTTTGACATTTTGCTGATGAGGGTCACGGTCGACAGTCACAACGATCGTCCTTTAAGAGCGTTTGGAAAGAGGAAAGTCTTCATTTGTGCTGCTCTGGTGGGAGTCGCAACGTACAGAAACGCCGGAGACGCTGCTATGCTAAACGGTGCAGAAAATTAACAGAAAAATCTGAAAATTTTAAGTATTTTAGTAGAAAAATCAGCCGAGGGCCAGATTAAAGGTCTTGAAGGGCCGGATCTGGGCCCCGGGCCGCATGTTTGACACATGTGTTATAATGTTATTTCCTCGTCACAAACGGACCTGAGTCGTGTTTTGTTTCATTCACATGTTTAACTCTTTATTTTATGTGCACATCTCCAAACCTGCCGTCTTTTAGAATCACTGATATAAAACATGAGATTCAGTGTAATGCACTCAGACACTGGTGTGTGTATTTTTAACCCTGTAAAGCCCAAACCATTAAATAAGTGACAGAAAATCCCAATTCTTTCTATTTTTTCTATTCATTTCAAGCCTTTACTGGTCCCTCTGAACAAACAAAAACATTTTTAAATACCAGTTTCCATATATGAGTTTCATCATCAGGTCACAATGCTCAATTTTTTTTTTTTCCTGAACAAACAAAAACATAATAAAATACAAATAAATCCACAAATGTGTAATTCTAAACATAAAAAGTGCCGCCATGATGCAGTAATAGGAAATCCACCACTGGAACTGGCTGGAAAACATAACTCTTTTGTTGTTGTTTTGTATTTGTTGTTGTTTTTTTTGTTTGTGTTTTAGTTAGACTTTTATGTTTTATTTTCTTATGCTCAAATAAACACTGATTTTAGTTATTTTGATGCACTGCATGTATCTGATTGTACACATCAGGTTTTTCAGGGAAACAAATATCACACTGCTCATGTGGAAGGCTGAAAAACTCATGTATCAAATATGATACGTTAGGCGTTATAGGGTTAAAACATCTCCTTCGTTTTTTTTTTTTTTTTTTAAGGAGCACGAGTCCACAATAAATGAAATGGTGCAGTTATAGTTTACTGTAGCCTTTATTTTACACCCATTTGTTTATGAGTTGTTCTTACACCAGTGATCTGATTTGGATGGATTTGGATTTACTCCCTTGGGAAAAAAAATAATTGCCCACCCCGGGGTTAGACTCCAGACCTGTGTTTGTGTCCTTTTAATTAGCTGCATATGAAAGCTGCTGGTGCACAGTGTAAATACGCTGAACTGAACTGAATATTTTCTTTACGTGTTTGAATTTCTGTTTTGAAATAAGAATCATTTCAGATTTTTAAAAACGCATTTATAAATCATCGTTTGTATTCACTTATGTTGTTTCTATATTCACTTTTAATGTCTTTATGAACATTTAACATCACCTTAATCATTTCAGAGGAACTGGATCTGAATTATTTCATTTAGAACAGAAAACAAAACAAGAGTCAAAATACGATGCAGATTCAAACCGGGCGCTCGTCTCTCTCCGGAGCACCAATGTTTTTCTTTTAGTCTGAATTTATAAAAGCTCCTCCGTCTCAGGCCACACTGGGATTTGAGGAGAAAATTGTAGTTTTAGAAATGCCGATAGTTAAACACGTGTGAGACGTTCGAGAGGATTTATGAAGTCGGTCGTTTTGATGTGAACTGCAGCGGCCAAATGAAACTGCAGTGTTTGTGCGACTGTAAAACACCAATTCACCGCCGTCTCCAAATAAACGCTGAGTCGAATGTATTTTTTAAAAACGTGACCACTGACGCTGCACGTTTTTCTTCTTTGTGTGTTTTGTTTGCTTTGTTTTTACGTCGCTTCTCGTGCTTCGTGTCAGTCCAAAGCTCCGGTGCAGCGACAAAATACAAAATAGGACTTCAAATGGCCATACCGGCTCTTTAAAGCCTGAACCCGTCAGATCTCAGAAGCTAAGCAGGGCCGGGCCTGGTTAGTACTTGGATGGGAGACCACAAGGAATTCCAGGTGCCACAGTGGGGCACCAGTTGCAAAAGCTGTCGTTGTGTCCTTAGGCAAGGCACATCACCCACATTGCCTAGTATGAAAGTGGTGTGTGCGTGAGTGTTGGTGGTGGTCGGAGGGGCCGATGGCGCAGATTGGCAGCCTCGCTTCCGTCAGTCTGCCCCAGGGCAGCTACAGCTACAATAGTAGTTTACCACCACCGGGTCTGGAGTGAATGAATAATGCTCTGTAAAGCGTCTTTGAGTGTCCAGAAAAGCGCTATATAAAACTGATGCATTATTAAAATGTTAACGTTTTGTAGTAAAATACGCAGAGGAAAACTCGGGGAAGCAGCCGCGAGACGTCTCTCTGTCAAATATGACTTCAGTTTGGTCATTGGGAGGAAGCAGCATCAGCCTCACTGAAACTGTTCTTATATTATATAGAAATGACGTCACACTGGTGAAAAGAAGTAGAGTAGAAAGAATTAAACGAAGGAGCCAAACTGATGCCTGGTCTCAAATAAAAGCCTGATACTACTACTACTACTACTACTACTACTACTACTACTACTACTACTACTACTACTACTACTACTACTACTACTACTACTACTACTACTACTACTACTAATACTACTACTACTACTACTACTACTACTACTACTACTACTACTACTACTACTACTACTACTACTACTACTACTACTAATACTACTACTACTACCACTACTACTACTACTACTACTACTACTACTACCACTACTACTACTACTACTACTACTACTACTATTACTACTATATATATATACTATATATATACTACTACTATATATATACTATATACTATATATATATACTACTACTATATATATACTACTACTATATACTACTACTACTACTATATACTATATATACTATATATATATACTATTACTACTATATATATATATATATATATTATTATTATTATTATTAATTATTATTACTACTACTAATATAATTATTACTACTACTACTACTATTACTAATAATATTATTATTATTATTATTATTATTATTATTATTGTTATTATTATTATTATTATTATTATTATTATTAGTATTATTATTACTACTATTATTATTATCTGTATTTATTAGTATTATTATTACTACTACTACTACTATTATTATTAATACACTATTACTACTACTAATACTATTATTATTATGACTATTATTATCATCACTATTACTATTATTATTATTATTACTACTATTATTATCACTATTACTATTATTATTACTACTATTACTATTATTGCTATTACTATTATTATTATTACTACCACTACTGCTACTACTATTACTGCTACTACTACTACTACTACTACTACTACTACTACTACTACTACTACTATTACTGCGATTACTACTACTACTACTACTCAAATAAAAGCCTGGTCTGAGGTTATGGGAAACTGATGGAAACAAATAAACGCTCCAGCTCTTCTTTGGTATTTCCCGGTATCTGGGAGTCGGGGGCAGGACATGAGCCGCAGCTTCAGCCTCATGTTTCTGTTGTCTGTATTTTAAATGATAATGTATGGAAAATGTATGTATGTACAATGTAATGCGGTGTAAAGGTGCCCAAACAAACCGATCGATAGTATGGATGTGGCTGTAACGTGAGGCTGCAGAGGGACAGGAGACGGGGCAGATCTGCACCACGACGCTTTTTAAATGCACATCTTATTTACACTCGCAAAAACCCGACACATACACATTTCCATTTAAATATTGCAATACCATCAGAGTCATGACAATACTGTGGCCCAGAGGTGCTCAAACCGTGGCATGGGTAAGACTTTTCCTTTAAAGGGGCGATATTATTGTGTTTTCTGATGCTCGAATGTTGTTTCCTCGTCACCTGGAGCTGTGTTTCGCTTCATTCACACAACAAAACACGACTCCAGATGTGTTTTTGAGGAGGTAAAAGGAAAAAGGTCACGATAATCTATTGTGTGTAATACAGGACCTTTAAAAAGACTTGAATTGTAAGAATACTTTATCTTCTGACCTTCTACCTGACAACAGAATCAGCAAAGGCAAATGTGAGCCATGATCTTCAGCCACACTGCGGAATCCCCCTCCTGAAAACGAGAAACAT
>CM060656.1:4905516-4908016 GCA_030686955.1 Odontamblyopus rebecca | reverse complement strand
TATGTTGTTTCCTCATCACAAACAGACCTGGAGTTGTGTTTTGTTTCATACATGTTTATAGGCGTCTTAGTTCTTCTTGTTCTTCTTGTTTTTAAACTCTAAACACCTTCACCAGAATCATTTGGTTGCGGTTCATTTGAAAACTACCACTTCATGACATCACCAGGTGGAAAAGAGCATTTTGAGCTTTGGAGATGCAGACAGACTGATAATAAAGGGTGAAACAAGCTCTTTTTGTGGCAGGAGACCTTCCAGAAGAAATACTTTAAGGGAATAGATCATTTCATCCCAAAACTGAAACACCAGAGCAGAGTGAGAGCGAGGCCTTCCCTGTTGTGTTCACCTGGCGCCCCCTGGAGGCTGCGGTGATGCTGCAGGACACAGGATCTGCTGACCCTCCCTGACCATTCCTCCTGTGAAACTGACCTGAGACCTTTGACTGAGACACAAAGACACGGAGAAGAGCAGCGGAAATGTTACTGCAGCAGAAGGTGAATGTCCTTCAAGATCAGAATCAAGTATCTCTCACTCTTGTATACCTGGTTAAGTCCTGGTTAAGTCCTGGTTAAGTCCTGGTTCAGTCCTGGTTCAGTCCTGGTTAAGTCCTGGTTAAGTCCTGGTTAAGTCCTGGTTTGTCCCTCATGTTTGTGGGGACATAAGTGTAATACATGTACCCTGCCTCTCTCTCCTGACTCTCTCCTCCATCTTCTATCCCTCTCTCTTCTCTTTCTCTCCTCTCTCTCTCCATTCTCTTCTCTCTCTCTCCTGTCTCTCCTTCCTCTCTCTGGTCTCCTCCTCTCTCTCCTCCCTCTCTCCTGTCTCCTCCTATCTTGCCTCTCTCTCTCCTGTCTCCTCCTCTCTCTCCTGTCTCCTCCTCTCTCTCCTGTCTCTCCTCTCTTGCCTCTCTCTCTCCTGTCTCCTCCCTCTCTCCTGTCTCCTCCTTTCTCTCCTGTCTCCTCCTCTCTCTCCTGTCTCTCCTCCCTCTCTCCTGTCTCCTCCTCTCTTGCCTCTCTCTCTCCTGTCTCCTCCTCTCTCTCCTGTCTCTCCTCTCTTGCCTCTCTCTCTCCTGTCTCCTCCCTCTCTCCTGTCTCCTCCCTCTCTCCTGTCTCCTCCCTCTCTCCTGTCTCCTCCTCTCTCTCTCCTGTCTCCTCCCTCTCTCCTGTCTCCTCCTCTCTTGCCTCTCTCTCTCCTGTCTCCTCCCTCACTCCTGTCTCCTCCTCTCTTGCCTCTCTCTCTCCTGTCTCCTCCCCACTCTCCTGTCTCCTCCTCTCTTGCCTCTCTCTCTCCTGTCTCCTCCCTCTCTCCTGTCTCCTCCTCTCTTGCCTCTCTCTCTCCTGTCTCCTCCTCTCTGTCCTGTCTCCTCCCTCTCTCCTGTCTCCTCCTCTCTTGCCTCTCTCTCTCCTGTCTCCTCCTCTCTCTCCTGTCTCTCCTCCCTCTCTCCTGTCTCCTCCTCTCTTGCGTCTCTCTCTCTCTCCTGTCTCCTCCTCCCTCTTCTGTTTCTCCTCCCTCTCGCTCCCCCTCTCCCTCATTTCTTCTCTCTCCCTGTCTCTTTTCTCTTTCTCTCTCCTTTCTCTCCTGTCTCCTCCTGCCTCTCCTCTCTGTCCTCTCTCTCTCCTGTCTCTTATGTCTCTCCTCTTGCCCTGTATCTTTCGCTCTCCTCTTTCTTCTCTCTCCTCCTCCCTTTCATTCCTCTCCTCTCTCTTTCTTCTCTCCCCTCTTCTCTCTTTCCTCTCTCCCTCTTTCTCTGGGACTGCCTCAGACTGCTAAAGACTAAAGAGAACAAAACACATCCTCTTTGTCAAACGCTGCACGATCCGACCACAGACATCAGCACACGTGCACTTTACATCAGAGAGGGAACGAGGGAGGAGGAGAGAACGAGAGGAGAGAGAGAGGGGGGGATGAGACACTTTACGACAGAGAGGAAACAAGGGAGGAGAGGAGGACCGGAGAGAAGGAGAGGAGACGAGAGGAGGGAGTGAGAGGGGGATGAAATATTGTATATCAGAGAGGGAGGAGAGGAGGGAGTAAGAGAGGTATGAGACACTTTACACCAAAGAGGGAGAAGGAAGAAGGGAGGAGAGGAGAGAAGGAAGTGAGAGGGGGATGAGCCACTTTACACCAAAGAGGGAGAAGGCAGGAGGGAGGAGAGGAAGAGGGGAGGAGAGAGAGAGGGGAGAGAGGAGGGGATAAGGCACTTTACATCCGAGAGGGAGAAGGAAGGAGGGAGGAGAGGGGGAGGGGAGGGAATGAGAGGGGAATGAGACACTTTACAGCAGAGAGAGAGAGAGAGAAGAGAGGGAAGAGGGGGAAGGTAGGAGGGAGAGAAAGAGGAGAACAGAGGAGAGGGGGTTTAGAGGAGTGAGAGGGGGATGAGAGTAAGAAAGGGAAAGAATAGAGAAAGGGGCAGAGAGAAAGAGAAGAGCGGAGAAAGATAGAGTTAAAGGACTAAAGTAGGCCTCAGGTATTTTGTTGAGTGCAGCGCCCCCTACGTGTGAGA
>CM060656.1:4833016-4900516 GCA_030686955.1 Odontamblyopus rebecca | reverse complement strand
CCATCCAAGTATGACCAGGCCCGGCCTTGCTGAGCTTCTGAGATTTGACGAGATCAGACTTTGACAAGCTGGGGTGGCTACAAGTTGTGTCCTGTGGGATAGAACGTTGTACCAGGGTAAAGGGAAGTGGTTTACTTCCACCCTCAGGGACATTCAGGATATGCTGCAGCAAGGTGATGGCTCCAACAAGATCTGGAAGACCTGAGTAAATGTCCCTAAACATTCGAACTTGTGTTCCTCATCATTAGTAATGCCTGATACACACTGTGAGGGGCAGATGTCCAGCAGTTTGTTCAATCCACTGTTATGACCTGGTGGAGTCAGATGAGGAGAGTGACAATTTCCAGCCCCAGCTCCACCCCTTCTCCATCACCCCCAGTTATTGAAAGCAAAGGTCACCCAGCTGTGAGAGAAACAAGTCTGAGGAACATCTGAAGATCTCTAAAAGCAATAGAGAGAAATCTGAAGAACATCTAGGCTCCTTTAGCAATCACTGGAACAAGTCTGAAGAACATCTAAGGTTCTCTCAGAATTGTTTATACTCCATCTGCCCCTCATATATCAGTGAGAACATCTTCCTCATCTGGAGGCATAATTGCACTGCATCATATAAATATCAAAATCTGTCAAACTGAAAACAACACGTTTTATGTCAAAATGTCATTAAAATTAATGTGTCCATTATCTCAGTGATTAAAGTCAAAATAGAGAGTATTTTTACATTAACTTGATCACAAATCTCATATGGTTCCTTTTATTCACAATATCTGGATATTAGCCCACTTTTTCATGTACATTTTGACACCTTTCATAAAAAAATAATACTCAGTCTTACCAAAGTACTACAAATGACACAGGAATTTCATAATCATCTTTGGGAAAAAATGTGAAGAATTCTTTCTGGAGCCGAGCTGCAGTACCTGTTGTGGTCTCTAAACGAACTAGCACCATGCTATTACAGATCCATGGTTTTCACATAGCACCTATCCCCGCCCTCTTTAATAAAGCTCATTTTAGTCTCGGTTGTCCCAGTCTCAGTGTCCTCCTGTGTCCTCCGCCCTGAGCCTGTCTCTGTCCATCACACATCTCTCCATCTCCCACTTAAGACCACTCGCTCAAATAAACACTGGAATCACATTGGAATTCTGCTTTTCACCTCTCCCGCTCCGGACAGAGAGAGAGGGGGAGCGGGGTCTCGGAGGAGTGTGGAAATAACGCCGGCGTTTGTAGCGTCAGTCAGAGAAGAGGTCCAAAGAGAAGAGGGCTGAGCAGATGGGAGGGGACAGGCTCAGATGGACTCGGGTTAGGCCCAAATAAGGACAAAAGTGCTATTTCTATTAAGTTTGAGTGGATTCAATTGGACAGCGAAATAAATAAAAAGAAGAAAATGAAAGAAAAAGTCAATTTTATGTCGTGCTATAATGCCTTTTTTACTTTTGTGATGAGAAATTGTCTGTGTGCTCCCTCAGTCGCCCAGGTAGAAACCAAAGCAGAATAATGTTATTTTGTTAGGAGAAATTGACTTTTTTATGCTTTTAACCATTTTATGTTGTTGTCCTTTCTTCATAAACATACCTGGATTTGTGTTTTGCTTCATTCACACTTTTTCATTAATTCATTCACTTGTAGTTGACCCAAAAATGTTAAGTTTGTATTTTGCCCATTTAGTTGCGTCATAAGTAAACCTCCAGACTTCTCCTGTGTAGTTTTTAAGTCCATAAACCTTCACCTTCTGTAGTCAAACTGTATTCACACATGGTTCTGTTAGCATAGCGTTCACTCTTTCTACAGTAGACAGAGCTCCACTGCCTCATTGGAATGAATATTTTCCAAAAGTAGTCACTATTTTACTGTAATATACTGAATAATAGCCATGGCATTTATTTGTTATTCAATCACTTAACAGACTAGGCATTTATTTTAGACCAGGCAGGCAATTACTTCCTTCCACGCACATTCTTTTAACCAGTATGACTATATATATATATTTTTTTTTTTACAGCCTCAGAGGATGTGTCACTGTTATACGATGGCCTGACGACTACTTGGTCAGCACGATTCTTGCTGCCTCATCCCCTGCCTTTCCTCGCCCCTTTGCCACAACTTTCCTTTTACGCCACAGCAGCTACGGTGATGTTGGCTTCCTCCGAATTGCCAAACTGAAGTAATATTTGACAGAAAAACGTCTCGCGACTGCTTCTCCCGAGTTTTCCTCTGCGTATTTTACCACAGAAAGTGTAAATTTTAAGTTGTATTTTTAATTATTTCGCTGCATCGGAGCCATGGCGACTGAAAACTGACTGAAAGAAAGCAAGACAGGTGACGTAAAAACAAAGCAAAACAAAACGGCGACTGGGATTGCTTCTTTTTCTCATCGTTCTTGTGATCATTTTGACCTCACGGCGTGAGATCTTGTGTGGAGCCCCAGATCGAGGGAGATTATCAGTGCTCTTGAATGTCTTCCATTTTCTAATAATTGCTCCCACACTTGATTTCTTCACACCAAGCTGCTTATCTTATCTATTGCAGATTTAGTCTTCCCAGCCTGGTGCAGGTCTACAATTTAGTTTCTGTTGTCCTTTGAGAGCTCTTTGGTCTTGGCCATAGTGGAGTTTGGAGTGTGACTGTTTGAGGTTGTGGACTGGTGTCATTTATACTGAGAACCAGTTCAAACAGGAGCCATTAATACAGGGAACAAGTGGAGGACAAAGGAGCCTCTAAAGGAAAAGTTCCAGGTCTGAGAGAGCCACAAATCTTGCTTGTTTGTAGGTGACCAAATACTTATCTTACCGAGGAATTTATCAATTAAAGGGGAACTCTAGCACGTTTGAAGCTAAAGTCCACTGCTAGAGGTGGTGGAATACTGACAGAATATACCGTTTTTTTACAGCCTCGGAGGATGTGTCACTGTTATACGATGGCCTGACGACTACTTGGTCAGCACGATTCTTGCTGCCTCATCCCCTGCCTTTCCTCGCCCCTTTGCCACAACTTTCCTTTTATGCCACAGCGCCTACGATGACGTTGGCTTCCTCTGAATTGCCAAACTGAAATAATATTTGACAGATAAACGTCTTGCAACTGCTTCTCCCGAGTTTTCCTCTGTGTATTTTACCACAGAAAGTTTAAATTTTAAGTTGTATTTTTAATTATTTTGATGCAATGGAGCCAAGGCGATCAACAATGTGGTCAAAGACGGACTGAAAGAACGCATGACAGGTGACGTAAAAACAAAGCGAAACAAAACAGGCGAAGAAGAAAAAGCTGCAGCATCAGTGGTCATGTCTTCTTCCTTGATTTGTCTTTTTTTATACATTAGACTCGGCGTTTATTTGGAACCGGCAGTTATTTATCAAAATATACACCTGCTCCCGGCGTCCAAAGAGTACCTGGCTCTTATTTGGTATTTTATGGTAAGTTTGAAAGTGTAAAATACTTATCCCAAGGTTAATCTAATTCCAGATGGTCACTTTTAAACAGGCCTATTGTGCAAATGTGACTTTTCAGAGCTTTTAACCATGTTGTATTTGTGTGTCAAACATGTGCGAATGAAATAAAACACAGCTCCAGCTCAGAAATTTGCATAACACTGACGCCGCTCACATAATCACACATGGCTCATAACTGTAACAAAAACACAAACTCGGAAACAGTAATCCACAAGTTTAGCTCCTGTGGCTGCAAACTATCTCCTCTCACTCAAATCCTCCGAGTGTTGGAGGCGAAACAGAACAATTTGTTGACAACCCGATCCCCGACGTGACCTCGCGACCCCGATTTCCCACAATTCCCTTCGCCTGGCTCGCGTCCAGCGCATTTCGGTCGGACAACAGTGGAACGCGTCCAGCTAATCCTCGTCTTCTCTCCCTGAATGAGGAATTAGTCTAAAGTTTTGGCAGGAGGGAGGTGCGTTCTGGTCCAAACGGCATGTGCCAGGATCCGAGCGGAGAGAGCATTGTTCACCTGTTGCCCACGCCAACGCTCAAACAGCAGCCATTTTGATTTGGTGCTGGACTCGGTGCACGGTCTGCAGGGAGGCGGGGTCTAATTGAAATGTTGGACGCCACAGTTTGAACCATTTTGAGACTTGGCGGTGACTTTCGGTCTGACAAACTCCAAAACAATAAACAGAGAAATTCTACAAAGTTACATGGGTTTAACAATGGCTGAAACAGACTAAACCAAGACTAAACCTGGACTAAATCAGGACTAAACCAAGTCTATAGGTCAGGACTAAACCAGGACTATATGTAAGGACAAAACCAGGACTAAACCAGAACTAAATAAGGTCTATGGGCCAGGACTAAACAAGAACTAAAACAAAACTAAACCAGGACTAAACAAGGTCTATAGGTCAGAACTAAACCAGGATTAGACCAGGGCTAAGTCAGGTCTATAGGTTAGAACTAAACCAGCATTAGACCAGGACTAAATCAGGTCTATAAATCAGGACTAAACCAAGACAAAATAGGACTAAACAAGATATATAGGTCAAGACTAAACAAGTCCTAGAGGTGAGGACTAAACCAGGACTAAAACAAGAGTAAACCAGGACTAAACAAGGTCTATAGGTCAGGAATAAATCAAGACTAAACCAGGACTAGACCAGGATTAAGTCAGTTTTATAGGTCAACACTAAACCAAGACAAAATAGGACTTAACAAGGTCTATAGGTCAGGACTAAACCAGTTCTAGAGGTGTGGACTAAACCAGGACTAGACCAGGACTAAGCCAGGTCTATAGGTCAAGACTAAACCAGGACTAAACCAGAACTAAACCACGTCTATAGGTCAGAACTAAACCAAGACTAAACCAAGACTAAACCAGGTCTATAGCCGACAATAGGACAAAACATCCATTGTTTTAAACTCCATAAACCTTCACTAGTATTTTGATTATTTCAGCCTAAAATCATCTTTACTGAACTAAAGGTAAAAGATGTTAACTTGAAAACTACCACTTCATGACATCATAAAGTGGAACAGAGCATTTTGAGTTTTGTAGACAGACTAATAATAAAGAGTTAATCAAAAATGTGTGAATGAAACAAAACACAACTTCAGGTCAGTTTTAAGGAGGTAACATTAGACATGGTTTAAAGCTCACAGGATTACATTTACCCTAATACAGGACCTTTAACAGCAGCTTTTTGCCCCAGGGCAGCTTTGACTACAGAAGTTTACTATAGGTGAAAGTGGGCAGTGAGGGCATAATGTCCCATTACATAAGTCCATCTCCAGACAGTTATGCAGTCCTGGTTAAAGGGCCTGGACCTGATCAGAATTAGAATCTGTCTAGACAAATGGCCTTGTAGGTAATAGAGGGAAAAACTGACTTTGTTGAGTAATCACTATTACAGAAGATACGGCAAGGGTCACCCGCTTTCATCTAATCAGGAACAGAGATTGGAATCATGGGAAAACAACCACCTGACACGATAATTATCTTTAAACATACGTAAATATAACTAAAGCAGGACTAAAAAAGGTCTACAGGTCAGGTCTAAACCAGGACTAAACAAGGTCTATAGATCAGTTCTAAACCAGGACTAAAGAAGGTCTATAGGTCAGGACTAAACCAGGACTAAAGAAGGTCTATAGGTCAGGACTAAACCAGGACTAAAGAAGGTCTATAGGTCAGGACTAAACCAGGACTAAAGAAGGTCTATAGGTCAGGACTAAACCAGGACTAAAGAATGTCTATAGGTCAGGACTAAACCAGGACTAAAGAAGGTCTATAGGTCAGGACTAAACCAGGACTAAAGAATGTCTATAGGTCAGGACTAAACCAGGACTAAAGAAGGTCTATAGGTCAGGACTAAACCAGGACTAAAGAAGGTCTATAGGTCAGGACTAAACCAGGACTAAAGAAGGTCTATAGGTCAGGACTAAACCAGGACTAAAGAAGGTCTATAGGTCAGGACTAAACCAGGACTAAAGAAGGTCTATAGGTCAGGACTAAACCAGGACTAAAGAAGGTCTATAGGTCAGGACTAAAGCAGGACTAAACAAGGTCTATAGGTCAGTTCTAAACCAGGACTAAACAAGGTCTACAGGTCAGGTCTAAACCAGGACTAAACAAGGTCTATAGGTCAGGACTAAAGCAGGACTAAACAAGGTCTACAGGTCAGGTCTAAACCAGGACTAAACAAGGTCTATAGATCAGTTCTAAACCAGGACTAAACAAGGTCTATAGGTCAGGACTAAACCAGGACTAAAGAAGGTCTATAGTACAGGAATAAACAAGGACTAAAGAAGGTATATAGGTTAGGACTAAACAAGGACTAAAGAAGGTCTATAGGTCAGGACTAAACCAGGACTAAAGAAGGTCTAAAGGTCAGGACTAAACCAGGACTAAACAAGGTCTATAGGTCAGTTCTAAACCAGGACTAAACAAGGTCTATAGGTTCAGGACTAAACAAGGACTAAAGAAGGTCTATAGGTTAGGACTAAACCAAGGATTAAAGAAGGTCTATAGGTCAGGACTAAACCAGGACTAAAGAAGGTCTATAGGTCAGGACTAAACCAGGACTAAAGAAGGTCTATAGGTCAGGACTAAACAAGGACTAAAGAAGGTCTATAGGTCAGGACTAAACCAGGACTAAAGAAGGTCTATAGGTCAGGACTAAACAAGGACTAAAGAAGGTCTATAGGTCAGGACTAAACCAGGACTAAAGAAGGTCTATAGGTCAGGACTAAACAAGGACTAAAGAAGGTCTATAGGTCAGGACTAAACCAGGACTAAAGAAGGTCTATAGGTCAGGACTAAACAAGGACTAAAGAAGGTCTATAGGTCAGTTCTAAACCAGGACTAAACAAGGTCTATAGGTCAGGACTAAACAAGGACTAAACAAGGTCTATAGGTCAGGACTAAACCAGGACTAAAGAAGGTCTATAGGTCAGGACTAAACCAGGACTAAACAAGGTCTATAGGTCAGGACTAAACCAGGACTAAACAAGGTCTATAGGTCAGGACTAAACCAGGACTAAACAAGGTCTATAGGTCAGGACTAAACCAGGACTAAAGAATGTCTATAGGTCAGTTCTAAACCAGGACTAAACAAGGTCTATAGGTCAGTTCTAAACCATGACTAAACAAGGTCTATAGGTCAGGACTAAACCAGGACTAAAGAATGTCTATAGGTCAGGACTAAACCAGGACTAAAGAAGGTCTATAGGTCAGGACTAAACCAGGACTAAACAAGGTCTATAGGTCAGGACTAAACCAGGACTAAAGAAGGTCTATAGGTCAGGACTAAACCAGGACTAAACAAGGTCTATAGGTCAGGACTAAACCAGGACTAAAGAATGTCTATAGGTCAGGACTAAACCAGGACTAAAGAATGTCTACAGTATAGGTCAGTGAAGCAAATTGGCATTTTACGTGGAAGTTCAGAACTTGCCCCCATCACTGCACTAGTTTGTTGCCTTGACAGACTCACTGCCACAGTGAGATCTCCGCTGAGGAAACACTGATCTGTGCCATTTTTTGGCATCTGACAGAATTCGACCTCCTCTAGCAACGGACTTTAGCTTCAAATATGCCTGAGTTCCTCTTTAAAACATAAAAAATCCTACAGTGTGATTTCCTGGATTCTTTACTCCCATTCTGTCTCTCATAGTTGAAGTGTACCTATGATGAAAATTACAGGTGCCTCTCATCTTTTTAAGTGGGAGAACTTGCACAATTGGTGGCTGACTAAATCCTTTTTTGCCCCACAGCACATTGAGCTCTGCAGATGAACTTAAGAACCTACACTATGCAAAACTGATTAAAAATTAAGCTTTGTGTCATGTTACAAATGGATTTTTAGTCTGTCTACATTTTTAAAACTCAGTTCCACCTTGTGATGTCACGTAAAGGTAGCCTTTAGCTTCATAAAGAAAGGCAATTTAAAGGCAGGATTTGTGTGTCAAATAACTGCGAATGAAACAAAACACAAGCCCAAGTATGTTTTTGATGAAAAAAAAAAAAAAAAAAGCATAATATGGGCCTTTAAATACATGTAAAACAAAGCGCAGCTCTTTTATAGATATGTTTTTGATAGGGAGATATTGTAGACCATTTCTCTTTGGGTTTTATTTTCAGTTGTTAATAAAAAATTCTCAAGTATAATCACATTTAATAACTTGAATAGTGAGCTTGCGAGAACAGGCAGAGAGTGGTCCATGCAACTGTCAGCCATCCCCATGTTAACTCAATTTAACACATGCAAATTCACAGACAGTGCGTGCTCCTTCCTTCCTCTCTTCCTCTTCCATATTAATTGAATTGTCATGCAGTTGTAATTGTGTGTGTTTGTGTGTGTGTGTGTGTGTGTGTGCATCCGTGCTCGCATATCTCTCTGTCTGCGGGAGCGCACATCTGCCTGGAGTACGCCGTTAGCAAACAGCCCCGCGCTAATTATTCAACGCACACGCCATTATCCACACGCTCCGCCAACAAGCACTTCCTGTTTACAGCTAATGACAGGCACACTGGCTCACAACAAGCGCAGACTCTCCTCGATAAATGGATGTAAAAAAAAATCTTCATTTTAGTGAAGGAAATGGAGAGCTCAGGGTATGTCTCCAGAGATGGTTTTCAAGGACGCTATTAGCACTTAGCATACAATTACTCCTAGAAACTAAATTGAACAAAAGTAATACATTATTTTTTAATGGATCTTTCTGCTCCGTTTCTTTCTTATTGTTTTATGGCAGGGGCAGTCGTGGTTTAAGTGTTTCTAAATGTTCACACACGCACACACACATACAGTATGTAGAGGTGAAACGTCTCTAAATCAAATCTAAATCAGTCAAGCTTTATTTAAGACTGCGGGTGCGTATAGAACATTATAAACAGACAGAATGCAAATGTCCACACACACACACACACATGTGCAGATGAAACGTCTCTAAATGTCCACACAAACACACATGTACAGGTGAAACGTCTCTAAATGTCCACACAAACACACATGTACAGGTAAAACGTCTCTAAATGTCCACACAAACACACATGTACAGGTGAAACGTCTCTAAATGTCCACACATACATGTACAGGTGAAACGTCTGTAAATGGCCACACACACACATGTACAGGTGAAACGTCTCTAAATGTCCACACATACATGTACAGGTGAAACGTCTCTAAATGTCCACACACACACATACATGTACAGGTGAAACGTCTCTAAATGTCCACACAAACAAACATGTACAGGTAAAACGTCTCTAAATGTCCACACAAACACACATGTACAGGTGAAACGTCTCTAAATGTCCACACATACATGTACAGGTGAAACGTCTGTAAATGTCCACACACATACATGTACAGGTGAAACGTCTCTAAATGTCCACACACATACATGTACAGGTGAAACGTCTCTAAATGTCCACACACATACATGTACAGGTGAAACGTCTGTAAATGGCCACACACACACATGTACAGGTGAAACGTCTCTAAATGTCCACAGAAACACATATGTACAGGTGAAAAATCTCTATATATCCACACACACACATGTACAGGTGAAACGTCTCTAAATGTCCACACACATACATGTACAGGTGAAACGTCCCTAAATGTCCACACACACATACAGGTGAAACGTCTCTAAATGTCCACACACACATACATGTACAGGTGAAACGTCTCTAAATGTCCACACACACACACATGTACAGGTGAAACGTCTCTAAATGTCCACATACAAAAATCTACAAATGAAACATCTCTACATGCCCATAAAACACACATACATATGTAGAGGTAAAACATCATCTAAATGTCAACACAAATACACATTTACAGGTGAAACATCTCCAAATGTCAAGAAAACAAACACATATGTAGTGGTGAAACATCTCCAAATGTCCACACATATTTAAATGTGAAACATCTTTCAATGTTGACACACTCACACATGTATAGCTGAAACATCTCAACATATCTAGAACACATACACATGTGGAGGTGAAACATCTCACCATGTCCACACACATACACGCAAACATACAGGTGAAACATTTCTAAATGTCCACACGCACACACACATTTACAGGGGAAACGTCTCTGTCTACCCACACGCTCTGAATGACCACACACACACAGGTGAAACATCTGAACATGTTCATACTCACACGTGTACAGATGAACTGTCTTTGTCCACACACACATAGAGGTGAAACATCTCCACATGTCCACACACACACATCTAGAGGTGAAATGTCTCAACATGTCCACATATACACACGTAGAGCTGAAAGGTCTTTGATCACCAGACACACACACATAGATGTACAGGTGAAACATCTACAAATGTCCGCACACACACACATCTACAGGTGAAACATCTCTTCATATCCCTGCAGGTGAAACATGTATGTCTATCCACACACACAATATAGGTGAAAGGTTCCTGTATAGCTACACATACAGGTGAAACATCTCTAAATGTCCATACACATGTAGGTGAAACATCTCAACTTGTCCACACACACATGCATAGGTGTCTGTATGTCCACACACACACAAACACACATGTAGAGGTGAAACATGTCCACACACTGACACACAGATGTACAGGTGAAACGTCCCCATATGTCCACACACTGACACACAGATGTACAGGTGAAACGTCCCCGTATGTCCACACACTGACACACTGATGTACAGGTGAAACGTCCCCGTATGTCCACACACTGTCACAGATGTACAGGTGAAACGTCCCCGTATGTCCACACACTGACACACTAATGTACAGGTGAAACGTCCCCGTATGTCCACACACTGACACACTGATGTACAGGTGAAACGTCCCCGTATGTCCACACACTGTCACAGATGTACAGGTGAAACGTCCCCGTATGTCCACACACTGACACACTAATGTACAGGTGAAACGTCCCCGTATGTCCACACACTGACACATAGATGTACAGGTGAAACGTCCCCGTATGTCCACACACTGACACACTAATGTACAGGTGAAACGTCCCCGTATGTCCACACACTGACACACTAATGTACAGGTGAAACGTCCCCGTATGTCCACACACTGACACACAGATGTACAGGTGAAACGTCCTCGTATGTCCACACACTGACACACAGATGTACAGGTGAAACGTCCTCGTATGTCCACACACTGACACACAGATGTACAGGTGAAACGTCCCCGTATGTCCACACACTGACACACAGATGTACAGGTGAAACGTCCCCGTATGTCCACACACTGACACACAGATGTACAGGTGAAACGTCCCCGTATGTCCACACACTGACACACAGATGTACAGGTGAAACGTCCTCGTATGTCCACACACTGACACGATCTCCATTAGGACAAATGGAGTCTCGGCGGTGAAGTGTTTTTTGCGGGATATTAATGGTCAGAGCGCCGGGCCAAAGAAGTCATTAGGTCTGATTGTTTTTCACAGTGGTCGCTTCAGAGGCGTTCTTCATTTGAAATGTTCTGAATCAGCACCAGACCACAGTCGTTTAGAAGCAAAAGAGAACGCAATGAAAACCCAAATGAAGCCTTTAAGGTTCCTCACTCTCTCCCATGTATTTGAGTAAACTTTGTCTTTCCACATATTCTACTAGTATAAGCAGGTCCGGAAGTTAAAAAAACTCTTCAGGCCAGGTGACATTTTGCTGTCACTTTGGTGGCAAGGGCTATCGGTGATTTTTGAAAAGTTCCATATCTAAGCTTTATATTTTGGTGTCTGCGTTTCAGCTGTATCACGGTTCTAAACCTTGTGAGAAAAAATACACTTAAAGGTGCACTGTGTAACTTTTCTGGTGGAGAGGCTGTCAAAAGTTTTTCTTCAAGGAGGATGTTATTGCTTTGTCTGGAATGTTTCACAGTATGGCATTAAACCTTTCTATCCTCATGGAGACCAAACCAGACAAAGTTACAGGTCAGATCTATGGAGAGGCGACCCCACTCACAGGCAGAATGCCTGTTTTTATTTTTTTTATTAATATAAGGTATTTTGAACTATAAAACCGCCTATAACTGAATAAATGTAAAGTAGAGCTTTTAATGTCATACTGTGGACCTTTCCAGACAGAGCAATGACATCTCCATAGAAACAACCAAGTGAAGGACCCCCAACCAAAAAGTTACAAAGAGACTTGTAAATGCATTGAATGTAAATGTAAATGCATGTACATAAGTGAAGTAAAAAATAAAAAATATAGTAATATAAATACAGTATTATATATTACATAAGGGTGAGCTGTTGCACAGTTGTACAGAGTGTTATCTGTTCCATAAGGGTGAGTTGTACTGTTGTAGGGAGCATCACTTATTGCATAAGGGTGTTGTAGGGAGTATTATATTTGACATAAGGTTGAGTTGTACAGTAGGGAGTATTATCTGTTCCATGAGGGTGGCTTCTAAAAGGATATTTTTTATAGAAAATCTGCAAGAATAAATGAGAATTTGAGGGCTAAAGTTTCAGTTTAATGTCTAATGGTCTTGATCATAAGTTGTGCTGTTTGAAGCATTTTTACTTTCTTTCATCACTTTCTACCACAGAGCATGGATTAAAACAGCAGAGAGGCCTTGCAAAAGAAACACTCATGGTTAATTCTGCAGGGTAAACAGTCTGTTGGCCACACATTATTTTCCAAAGCTCAGCGTCCACACCAAAGGCTAAATGAAGGTATCAAAGCGGTAACGCAAATGTATTTCTGTTATTATCATCATGGTTTAGGTGTTTACAGAGCCTCCACAGTCTGTATTTAACCTGCACTGAGCGAGTGGTTTCAGTTCGGTGATTTGTAATAATAATAATACATAACACTTGTATAGCGCCAAAGACCCTTTATATGAAGAGACAAACTAATGCAAACAAAAGAAATTAGACTAGGGTGACCAGATGTCCTTATTTACCCGAGATGGTCCCAGTTTTATACAAGAAATCCCACTATTTTGGATCAATCAAAACAGTAAAGCGGCATTATATTGTTAGTTGTTTAGCGAAAATACAGAAAACTGCGCTCGAATCAGTCACAAATGATCTGAGTGCAGAACAGTTTTCCTTAATTGTGTGCTCTTTTCACATTATTTATTTCATTATTATTACCGGCCACTCCAAACTGAGCGAGTACAAGTTTTTAAAGAGACTGACAAGGAGTCGATGTAGAGGGTGAGGTTATGGTGGGTTTCGGTGAGCGTTTTGGTCTGGGTACTTGATACCGGTACGTGAAAAATGGT
The DNA here is from genome assembly GCA_030686955.1 of Odontamblyopus rebecca. NCBI lineage: Eukaryota > Metazoa > Chordata > Actinopteri > Gobiiformes > Gobiidae > Odontamblyopus > Odontamblyopus rebecca. Next base: position 4,887,296 of record CM060656.1, on the reverse strand, counting down.
ACCGGTATTGGAACGACTCTGGGTGCAGTGTGGTTTCGTGGCTGTGTTTGTGAGTGGGACCTGGATCTGCGGCGAGGTGCAGTGTGGTGTCAGGTTAATCTGGATGAATGGAGCGGCTCTGAAAGGCAAATTGCAGAATAAACAGATTAAACGCCCACCTCCTCCAACCGCCTCTCACTCAGGAGTCTGTCTCGCTCTCCCCCTGCTGCTTTTACAATCAACGGCGCTGCCCTGCAAACACCAAACACAAAATATCTCAGGTACATTTAACCGGAATCAAATGATGAAAATAAAGGTTCGGGAATGATTTGGGCTCTATAAATAAACTTAGCAGCGTGTGATGTGTCTACCCCAAGTCCTGGTTGGAGCTATGATTGAACCGCCAACTTTTCTGACATTTGAAGGTCCTATATTGTAAAAAATTGATTCATGTGAGCTTTAAGTCAGGTTATAATGCTGTTCCCCTTCCTCAAGAACATACCTGGAGTTGTGTTTTGTTTCATTCACATTCACATTTAGTCTGTCTACATCTCCAAAGTGCAAAATGCTCTGTTCCACTTTGAGATGTCATAAAGTAGTAGGTGTTAACAGCTACCATTTGCTTTTAATTCATTAGACAATGGAAATATGGGCTCTTTAAACATGGATTAGAATGATTAAACTTCACCCCCAATTTAGTGTTTTGAGGGTTTAGTCGTGGTTTACACATAATCTTGGTTTAGTTCTGGTTTAGACAACATGTAGTCCTGGTTTAGTCCAAGGTTAGCTCTTATTTATAGTCTTGCTTTAGTTTTGAACCTGTTTTTTATGAGTTCAGGTTAAATTAGTCAAAGTCACTCATCCAGATTTCTTCTTGGAACTCCAGCACATTTTAAGTCCATTGCTAGAGGTGATGGAATACTGTCAGAAGCCAAAAAACGGCACAGATCAGTGTTTTCTAGGTGGAGATCTCACTGTGGCAGTGAGTTTGTCAAGACAACAAACTAGTGTAGTGATGGGGGCAAGTTCTTAACTTCCATGTAAAATTCAATTCAATTCAAATAACTTTATTTATCCGTTAGGAACTTCGTTTGCAGACAGAGCACCAGCACAAGTGAAGACTCCACACAAACATTAATAAAAAGCACATTCATCAAATGCATAATAATAAATAGATCAATAAAAGAATACATCCATAACAGCACCTCTCACTTCCCCAATGCAGATTAGCTGCCCATGTGGCTTCATCGGCCATTTAACAGGCGAATGGAGGAGGGAATAAAACTGGCCGTGGCCCTCTTAGTTTTAAGTGAACCTGAACCTCTGTCCTGATGGTAACAGACTGTAGAGTGAGTGAAGAGTGTGTGAGCTGTCTGTGGAGATCTGTGTGCCCTTTCTCAAGACTCTGTCATTGTAGATGGTGGTGAGTGACTCTTGCTGCTGTCCTATGAGTTTACTGCTGATTTTAACGATTCTGTTGAGTGTGTTGCGATGAGTGAGACTGAGTGAACCAAACCAGGCTGTGATATGCCAAGTTGCTTCACACTGAAGAAGCTTAACACCACTTTAACCCGTCTTACAACAGCCACGAGCCTAACAAACAAAATGCTCTGCCTGGTTCACTCATTAGTGTCTGGAAACGTTAGAAAATAACTTTATAAGCAGCCTTACACTTCCCTCTGTTGATTTCCCACTGCACATGTGAAAACCCAAAAGACTCGATTGTCGACTCCAGCGGCAGTGAGAGACTAGAGGCGTCAGAAGCAACAAGTGAGGATCGACTACTGACGGTGAAGAAGAGGAGAAACTGAAAGTTGTTGAAAGAAAACGGTTCAGGAATGTACTTATTAGTGTTTTCAAAAAAATATATAATTCACTCATAAATAAATGGGTGCTTTTAAGTTGTTTTCTAACGTTTCCAGACACTAATGAGTGAACCAGGCAGAGCGTTTTATTTGTTAGACTCGTGGCTGTTGTAAGATGGGTTAAAGTGGTGTTAAGCTTCTTAAGTGTGAAGCAAATTGGCGTTTTACGTGAAGTTAAGAACTTGCCCCCATCACTACACTAGTTTGTTGATTTGACTGACTCACTGCCACAGCAAGATCTCCACCGACGCAACACTGATCTGTGCCGTTTTTTGGCTTCTGACAGAATTTGACCACCTTTAGCAATGGATTTTAGCTTCAAACGTGCCGGAGTTCCCCTTTCAGTTCTAGGGTAAGTAGTCCTGACTTAGTCCTTATTTAGACCTTGAATCCAGATCCGTCACTGTAAAACCCTTGTAGCTTTGCGTGGAGTAAATGTAACTGAGATCAAATTAGTAAAACAGCTAAAGAACGAAGTTATGGCCTTAAGTATCGGTCCATATACTAGACAAACTTTATCCATGAAGTTGCCACAGACTGCAGTAGTATTACAGATTTATGGTTTGGCATAAGGCTGCCGATCTCCAATACTTCATGAATATATGAGGCCTGTACTACGAAGCTGAACTCCCCTTAACTCACATTTACCTTTTCTTGACTTTTCTCAGTATTATATATTTGCTTCATATTGACATATCTGGCAGAAAGCACACAACCTTCACTTCACTTATAAACCAAGATCAGACTCTGCACACGCTGAGAATACCTGATATTATATGGACATTGATTTACTGTGGATTGGTCCAGATAAAAATGAGGCATGATCTGAACAGGTTCAGAGCTGGGCCAGAAATGAGGACCAGTTCAAAGGAAAGTAGTAAAGGTAAACTTGACATAGGATAGTGCATTATTATTATTATTATTATTATTATTATTATTATTATTATTATTATTATTATTATTATTATTTACTAACGATGAATAATGTACAAGGAAAAACAAAGTCAGTCTTGATCAGATGAAATACAAGGAAAAGCGTTTAGAAGCAGCAACAACAACTCCCATGGTTATCTCTGAAATAATGATGAATGATGAACCATGAAATGTCTCTCCTGTGAATCTGAAAAGCTTGTTCACTGTCTGTAAATGTCTCAGATTTGTTATTTCAGTGTTTTAAATGAAGCTAGTCCCTACAGTCTACTCAGCTAGTCCCTACATAGAACTGAACTGAATGTAATTGTATTATGGATGGCATCAAAAGCTACGCTTTCTGATATAAAAAACAAACAAACACATAAATACAAAAACTGGAACCCTAAACTCTCATTTCAGAATCCCAAGTTGCCGAAAACCTCATGAAGCAGGAGCTTCACTTGTTCTCCGATCCAAAGACCCGTCCCCCATTCTAATCCATAATTATGGGGGTTATTTCTTTTACAACAAACCTCAGGGAGACTCACCAGAACACAAAAAGACCAAGCAGAGCAGGAAAACCTAAAATCCACCATATCAGATCACTGTAAACGAAATAACCACATTACGGATTGGGACCATAGACCATATAGAAAAGTGGACTAAACGAGCATGACATCACCCACAGTGTTCAGCGGGTTAAAGCAGAACTAAGTAACTTCAGGGGTAGAGCTCCCCCTACAGGTCACTTGTGAGAATAAACTGTCGTAAATACTGTCCTCACCCTCTCCCCTCCCACTCCACTCAGCTCTGCACTCAAGTTTCTTTACACAAAGCCCGTGAACAGTGTCAGCAACACAATGTTTCAGGTGGGTAATGTTTGTTTTTTTTATTCTGTTTAATGGTGATTGATTCCAATCTTATAGATAACCTTTCTTGTAAAAATATATGTATGAGCACCCAGAGCTCCCGGAGCACCGCAGCTCAAGGAGCACCGCGGCTCGTCAGAGCACCGCGGCTCCCGGAGCACCTCGGCCCGGAGCTGCCGGAGCACAATGGCTCCCAGGGCACCGCGGCCCGTAGCACACGGAGCACCACGGCCTGTAGCACCACGGCCTGTAGTGCCCGGAGCACCGAGACCCGTAGCACCCGGAGCACTGTGGCCCGTAGCACCCGGAGCTCGTCAGTACAGGGTGTGTTGCTAGCTCAATTACCTGTGTGTAGCTGAAGTGTCATAGAGCAGTTTGGCTCTCGTGAGAACGAGGACAGACACTGAGAGCTTGATCCGGGTCGGTAGGAGCCAAGTTGCATGTGCGTTTTTTCTGCCCAGAGGCAGAGGGGGGCACCAGTGAACCCTTCAAACACCCCAAAATGTAATATGGAACCATCAGAGGGGCTTTCAGAGACATTTAATTAGGTAAAAATGTCACTTAGTTCTGCTTTAATACGAACATTTTAAGAACAAAATGATGAAGCTCAGCAGCAGTTAGAGAGGAACGATAAGATCCCAATGTAAGTCAATGGGAAAAAGGGAGAGAAGGAGCCGGAAGAGCCTCCTGGAGTGCTTCCTATTTGGCAGACAGTGGCTAACAGGTTAGCTTTGTCCATTCATATATACGGTCTATGACTGGGATGGGGCACGGGTCATTGGATCAAAGAACAACAAGTTGAAACGCTGGATCAGGGAGGCCACTGAAATCAGGAAACGGGGCATTCACCGTGATGACGGAGCGTTCATCCTTTCACACACCTGGGATACCCTCCTCCAGAGAGCACCGGGTGATGGGAGGTGTGGTCAGTCTGAGCGACCTGCCAGGTCCAACAGGCTGACCACGCCTACAGGAAGTAATAACAGTTGATATATGGCACATCACCACCATCACTGGGGGCAGTTCTGAAGATGAAGCAGCAGCAGTCGAAACATGTCAACAAGGTAAACATCTGTATCTTGTGTTTCTCCAAAATTCTTGTAACATCCATCCATCCATCCATCTTCTCCCGCTTAATCCGGCTGGGTCGCGGGGGCAGCTTCCTGCCCAATACTCATAGCACCTGACCCCCCCTATGAACCCCTCTGCAGGTGGTGAGCCCACAGGAGGGATTCTTGTAACATTTAGATCAAAATATAGAACTTATTTTACCTGAGATAAGTAAGAGCTTGGAGCTTCGATTATTGAGTCTGCAGAAATTCACATTGTTTCTTTAGTTTTTTACTCGTAATCTGCCATGTTTGTTTTGACTCATGCATCTCTCGGATTGGGTATTCCATCTGTCAATCATCGGAGAGACAGGATACAGCTCCAGACCCACTCATCTTTGTAAAGTTTTGTTAAATCATGTGCTTCTGATTGGACAGGAACCAGCTCAGAACCAGCACCTTGGTGGAAAAGGGTCGCATTGTCTTTGGACTTCCTTTCCACCTGATCCCTCTTGATTCCCTTTTGTTGTCTATTACACCAGATTAAGTAGTTGCCCTTACGTAAACAGACAGGTCAGTGCTTCAGTTTAGAATAGAAATACTTAAAGGGAGTGAGCAGACAGAACCACACAGCACAATACATCTGTCAGGAGAAGGTCGTAATCATTATGACCTATCGCTAAGACCACATCGAAAGTGCAGCGCTATGATTTATAATGAACATACTCTGATGACCAATTAGCAGATCACAGCTCGGCTCACCACACCTCAGGGTCCCCCATCTGCCAATTACACTGTCCTGGATCAGGGCGTGCGGTTTAGAGCGCTCTTTACTGTCATTCTTAATAAGGCACAGCAAGAACAACTTTATAAACCGGGATTTAAAGGGCCGCTACCTGATTTAGAACCGTCTGTGAACTGTAGCCCCACCCACTGAGTCTTTTCTATCACTGTGACGTAAACGCTGTTTTCTGATCTATTCTAATGTTGTTTCCTCATCACAAACAGACCTGGAGTTGTGTTTTTTTTGTTTGTTTCATTCAGTCATGTTTAATGCACAAACCCTGCATTTTTAGGCTGAGTTTTTCTCTCAAACAGAAAACATTTTGTTCGACCTGGTCATGTCATGCATCGACATTACGCAAAACTGACTCTTGTGAAGTTTAAGCTATGTGAGAAAGTTGTTGCCTCATCAAAAGGAGTTATTGCCTCATCAAAAGGAGTTGTGTTTTGTTTCACTCACACGTGAGTAATCTTTTATAGGCTGTATTCACACTTGCGTCACAAACCAGGAAGACGTTTGGAAACATGTGATGACGACTTCCGACGGGCTCTGTTCACGGTAGTAAGTCTGACAAAATCGAGGAAAAATGAGAAAATGTCCCAGTTTTCTTCATCTCCATGTCATTGTAGCATTAAGTTATGTTCGGCTCATCAACATTTCCAACCACACCTCAGTTTTCATCATTTCCCCACTGACGCAGAACTCTGAGTGCACTGGGTACATGTGATTAGAAGAGACGAGGGCACCAAATTCCAGATGATTCCCAAATGCACATACGTCTGCAGTCTTCATTTTACCAACCATCACATTTACTTCAGTGGGTTTGATCACAGTCGGTCGAGTCCAGTGTCGGGAACAACACCAGAAGTTGTCATTGCATTGCATGTTTCCAAATGTCTTCCTGGTTTGTGGTGTAATGTGAATAGAGACTATTATTAGTCTGTCTGCATCTCCAAAGCTCAAAATGCTCCACCTTGTGATGTTATGAAGCAATCGTTTTCAAGTTAACAGCTCCTTTTAACTTTTATTTAGTAGAGATTGGAAATCTCAGGGCTGAAATCAATGATTCTAGTGAAAGTGAATCAAGATTAAAAACACTGTAGAGCACTTCCTGTATTACGACATATCAACATAAGTTGGAACACAGTGTTTTGTGTTTAAGGGAAGAACTCAGTCTAAATCAGCAGGGTTTGTGTGTTAAACATGTGTGAATGAAATAAAACACAGCTCCAGGTCTGTTTGTGATGAGGAAACATAATAACAGATAAAAAGTATAACTGTGATGGGGCTTCTCATGCACAGCAGCAAAAAACCGGAACACGCTTCCAGCTGAACATAAAACTTACACCAACTCCTACACATTCCCTCATGAACTAAAACAATGTCCTCTGAGTAGCAGCGTGTCAACATCAGGCTTCTTCAAACATTTAAACATTCTGACTGATTGTACTGTAGATGTAAATGTTTTATGTTTGACTTATGACATTTTATATAAATTATATTTGAGAGAATAATTATACTGATACATTTAGTAAATGTACATTTTAGAGCATACTGATGACAATGAATTTGAGTATTTTCTAATGTGTAAATAGTTTTCTTAATGTATTTTGTACCTGCTCAAGGACTGCAGATAGAAAGTAGTTTGTAGCTACATCTGGCACCGAGCATCTTTTCTCTATGAGTCTAATGTTTTCTGTGCTCTGTCCTTGTTTTAAATAAAGATTCACTAGCAAGGACCACACCAACAACACATATGGGAAGCGTAAAGAGTTTATTATATGGAGACGAGGCGGGTTAGTTGAGACTCAGGGTGGGGGTTCAGTCTCAATCTTCACATGGCCCAGCAGGACGGTACCCCCCTCAAAGGCGTCTTATGTCTGGAAGATGAACAGATCGGGGATGGGAGGGTTGGGTCGAGGTATTCGGGAAAAACTGGGTTGCCGAGATAGGCTGCTCCAAATAGGCTTCTGGGAAACTGAGGTGTGGTAGAAGTGAGCTGTGATTCGCTGGAGAAGAGGTGAGGGCAGTTGAGGCGTGGTCCTGCTCCTGAACCTAAGTTAATCATATTAACTACATAAAAATAAATAAATAGATAAATAAAAAAATAGCATAATATGGGGCCTTTAAAGGTCTGGTGGGGGTCAGTATGGCAGAAAAATGTGCATTCTTGCTGTGAGTGGGATTGCCTCTCCACAGATCTGCTCTGTAAAATTTAAAAGTCCAAATCAAGTGCAGAAAGTGAAAATTAGTCACAGATTCTAGAGTTGAGCACTACCTACCCGGGCTGTCACTGTGAAATGAGATTAGTTTGAGGGCAAAACTTCACTCTGGTCTCTGCAAGTCGTGAAAAGCTCGTCTAAACTCATCATGGTGAATTATTAGGATGTTCTGAGAAGGAGGAATAACTAAAGTTGTGTGAATTAAACAAAACACCTCCAGGTTTATTTGTGACGAGTAAACGCATTCTAACACAGATGAGAGAATGGTGTGATATGGGCCCTTTAAATGCCGTTGTAATGGGTTTTTATATTCCACACATGGCCCCTGCAGCTCCTGTGGGGAAGCCCGGTGTTCTTATTCTCGGCACATTCGGCCTCTTCAGTTCAGCTCGGCCCTCCATCTTCAAATTTTGGCTCGTCATCAAAAATGAGCTCCCACGCACTCTCCAGCTCACAGATTGTAATCAATATGCAATCTCCCTGTCTGCGGAGGAGAGGAGGAGAGCGGGGGTCCCATGCCCCAGTCTGAGTAATGACGCGAGGATTGAGAGAGGGCTGGAGAGAGGAGAGAGGGCTGGAGAGAGGGCTGGAGAGAGGGCTGGAGAGAAGGCTGGAGCTCTTACCATGGAGATGTGTGAGAGGTCAGAGAAGAGGCTTTAGACTGGAGCTGGTCCGTGAGCGAGCAGTGGTCTGGAGAGGGGCCTACTTCTGATAAACGGACTTTTTGGGCTTTTGCGAGTTGTAATTTAGTTTGCTAGTTGCTGGTTGTTGCGTTACTGCGACGACAAAACCTTCTGGGCTCTGAAAGTTGTGAAATGTGAATTATTACACCACAAAAACCAGAATCTAGTCAAGTTAAGATGCTTGAATTAAGAAAGTTTTACCATGATTTGAGTAAATTTCACTTGACAAGTACAATTATCTGCCAGTGGAATAAGACTTTTTGTACTTAAAATATTAAAATACATCTGGCTACACTTAAAATAAGAAAAACAACCAGTTTTTGCACTTAAAATAAGAAACAAAATCAAATATTGCTTGAATTAAGAAAAAAAAACACTTATTCCACTAGGAGATCATTTGGCTTGTCAAATTGAATCAAGGGGAGAATTTGAAGCCAGGCTCTATAATGAATGAGTAGGATTTTTTGACGGACAGAATAGTGAAATAAAAACAAACAAACATCAGGATCATGTAGGATGGGTTATTAAAACTCCTCCTTTTACCCGCTAATGAAGTGTTCTACATCTTTTTATTTTTGGTGCAGCCTGTTATTTCACAATCTGCTGCTCTAGTTGTGCCATGTGGCTGTAATAAAAGCTACAGAACCAGAAATACAATGAAAAAAAACAGAAAGCATACACACATCATACATGTATAATCAACTTTTTGGAGATAAAATGCTTAATTTAGGGCCTTAGGTACAAAAGTGCAAAACATAAAGTCTGTAAGCAAACTAAAACTATCCTTATTAACCTCAAAACAAAACAAAAATGCAGTCGCCCCATTGTTTTACTTTTATATGCTATGATCATGTAGGATGGGTTTATATGAACATGAGGCTCACAGCAGCAGAGAGACGGGGACAATATTTCAATGTGAGTCAATGGGAGCCAGGGTCAGAAGGAGCCGAAAGAGCCACATGTGAACTTCCTGTTTGGAATGTAGAGCATTTATATACACAGTCTATGGTCCTTAGGCAAGACACTTCACCCACATTGTCATGTATGAAACTGGTGGTCGTGGGTGCTACATGAATCCAGTAGATCTTGTATTGGATTACAGACTGTAATGGTTTTTGAGAGAGACTTAAGCTTTGAGTAAAGATCAGTTTGCCCTTAGTAGTTCCAACTAAGTGAGGTCTTTCTGGTCAGAGGTTAAAATGAAGCTCAGTTTGAAGTCTAACAAAGCCTCAGACAGAGCAGAACCTTTAGTTAGCATCACACCCCCGGGCAGAGTCCTGCACAGGTCTGATTTTCACAAACCTCACCCGCCCATACCCGTCATACCCCAGCATATCTCACAACCTGCTATAAATTCAAACCGACACCCGATCTGCACCAAATGAAACTCAGTCCAAGAGCCAAAAAAGAGCCACAACTTTATTCTCTCCACTCGCTAATTTTTTTTCAGCTCCTCGAGAGTCATTTTGAACGCATCGCATGAGTGGTTTGAAAATCAAAGTGGCAGAGCTTTGTGGGAATGTGCGCATTAGGGTGCATCAGTTGCCCCCTTTTTTTAAAAAATCGAGAACTTGCAAACGGCCCTAATGTTTTAGTGTTCCATTCAACTAGAAAAAATTCCTGGTAAATTTTTTTGTAATTCGAATGTCATCTACCGGGTCCACATCCCTTGTAAAATTCTGGAAATTTCTAAAAAATCGTTAAAAATGAGAGATCAACAAAAACAGTGGTAATTTTCGCTCCTAACCCAAATACTGCACAGTCTTGGCGGGTTATTGGTTTAGGCTGCTCCATGCGAGCCTTCTTACAGCTATGTTCTGACATTTCTTCTTTTAATAACTACACTGTAACACTCCAATTCTGAAAAACATAAAGCAAATATGTGGTTCTACCATGCTTTCTAAAGTCTACCGAACCTGCCTATTATGAAGTTTGGGCAATGCCCCAGTGTATAAGACAGTATAGGCCTATACTGTCTTATACATTGGGACATTGGCCAAACTTTGACCTCGATGTGGACCCGGTAGATCAACTCGAATTTCATAATTTTTTTCTAAATTTTTTTCTCAGCGAATGGAACACGAAAAGTATAGGGCCGTTGTAAAGTTCTGATATCGGGCAACTGATGCACCCTAGTGCGCATGCAGCAAAAACGTATGGATTTTACATTGAATCATCTTGTAAAAACAGTGATTTTTGCATTTCACTAAAATACAGCACATGTTGGCACATGATGTTTTGTAAACCGCAGATTAGACCTGCTCTCTCCTGTGTCCAACCCGACCTGAACCTGCACCTGACACAGCACAGCATTTTTCACCTGTTTCATTAAAATTTGCGGTGCACCCTTTGGGTTTCATGGGTACCTGAACCCATGCAAGATTCTTAGAAAATATTGATGACATCAGCTGTAAAATATTACAATACAAGAAGAATACATGAAGAGCTAGTTCTTCCCCAACTGCTACTGTCCACACCACAAAAAAGGTCTATCAAAAAATAAGAAAAAAATACCAATTTTGAGGTAAAAAATGCCAAAAATTCTATTTTAAGTGGAATTATCTGCCAGTGCAGTAAGAAATTTTCACTTACCAAGTTTTCTTAAAACAAGATGAAATACGAATCTTATTCTGAGCAGAAAACACTAGTTTCAAGTATTTATGGCAAGATTTTTCACCTTATTGGTTTGTGAAGGAAGTTAAAGAATCGTAACCTGGCTTGATTTAATATAAAAAGAATAAGTTATAATATCCAGATAAGATATATAATAGGATCGAATATCTTGAAACAAGTAAAACAAATTTCATCTTATTAAGTAAAAAAGTCTTAAAATTGATCTTTTAAGATGAATCTGCTTAATTCAAGTCAGTTTAACTGCTAGAAAATCCTTTTTTGTAGTGCAGGGCCAGTTTGACTCGTTTCAATTGACACTGGTCCCCTTCTCCATCCGCTCTGACACCCCCACCTTTTCTTTCTTTCTTTCTTTTACTCTCTCTCTCTCTCTCTCTCTCTCTCTCTCTCTCTCTCTCTCTCTCTCTCTCTCTCTCTATATATATATATATATATATATATATATATATATATACACACACCCCTTCTCTCTTTATTTATTTCTCTCTCTTCATCTCATTCTATATCTCACTCTCTCTCCCTGTACCCCTCCACTCTTTCTCCCTCCTTCTCTCTATATTTCACTCTCTCTCTCTCTCTCTCTCTCTCTCTCTATATATATATATATATAAAACCCCGCTTCTTTCTTCCTCTCTCCTTTGTAGTTTGATGGACAGGTATTGAGCGCTCTTCTTTCTGACAGCCCCTCTCCGCTCCGGCACAAATCGCCTCTGATTTTTACCGTGTTTTCCTCGTGTCCTTGGGCGTCAGGTTCAGTCTCTGGTCTCTGCCTCTGATGCATCGCCCCAAAGTCCGGTTACAATCCAAGCCGTCCATTAAAAATACATAGTCCAGGTTCAAGGGGAGTCCGGGTCTGCGGGTCCGGGCTTCTTTCAGACGTGGAACACATGCATCACTGTTTACGGCACAAATCTATCACCGCAGGCTCAGCGGCACGAGGGCAGAGGCGAAGGGGCAGGAGGCGAAACAGTCCTACACAATATTCGGATCAAAAACAAACAAAGAATGTACAAGAGCTGGGGTCAGGGGGGTACAAGAGCTACGCTGAGGAGTTTTCAGGACAATCCTCGTTCAAACTTCAATCCTAAAAGAGTTTGGATGGAAAAATAGAATGGATTAAAAGGTGTATAGTGAAAATTATGCAGCTATAACTCTTCAAGACTTAAGGGCAATTTTAGTATGTTGGTCCTCGACTGGATTTTTGTCTTAATTTTGCTACTAAAGCTCCTCCTTTTACCCCCTAATGAAGTGTTATACATCCTTTTTTTTCATTACAACCTGTTATTCCACGATCTGTTGCTGTAGTTGTGTCATGTTGCTGTAATAAAAGCTACAGGACCAGAAATAGAAAAAAAAAAAGAAAAAAAAAACCTCTCACACAGCAAACATGTATAATGTATAGGCGGCTGCCACTTGGACCCAAGTAGCTCTTACTTGTTTTGTCAATTTGCACTGTCAATGCCCATGTCCCCTCTGTCTGTGCACTGAAAATCAGCATTTGCGCTGCTAAATACTTTAGTCCCAAGTCTGTTTCACTGTTATGTGTCTGTCTGGACCCCTGGCAAGTTTTGTTGTAGAGTAGTTTATTTGTATTAGCTAGTAGTTTTATTAATTTTTGGGTGCACTTTGAAGGAGCAGCTTCTCATCTCATTATACTGTGTATAATGACAATAAAGGACCACTTCCACTTTTTGGAAATAAAAAAATAAATAAAAAAAGCTTAATTTTAGGGCATTAGGTACAAAGATACAAAATATTAAGTCTGTAAGTAAAATAAAAATATCCGTATAGCCCTCAAAAAAAAAAAAAAAAAGTGCAGTCGCCCCATAACTTTCTGGTCTCATTCATGGAACCAGCTCCTGTCAGGTCCAGGGCCAGAGCCACAGCACTTCTGCATTTCCATGCTGTTTATTACATTTGGATTTGTACATAAACCTTTCAAATAAAAATAGCAAGGGATGTGCAATTACGCACACCAAGATGTGTGATTTACCGTTAATTTGAAAAATAACTGCACTTAGAGTGGATTTTACAATTGTTACAAACACAGACGCTCAGAGCATCGACCATCTTGACTCACTTCACTCTTTGGCAAAGTTTGGGCCAATCAAAATGGACAGAGTGCATGCGTTTGGTGGAAAACAAAGTTGCTATGCCTGAAATATGCCCGGAAAGCGAAAAAAAATTAATAAATAAAAAAAAAAAAGAGTACGTTTCTATATTTTATGTTTGGAAAGTTATGTGTGGTTATATAAAACATATTCCCAGGTGTACGATATGGGTTATAATGTTATCACCTCCTCAAAAACATGGTTTTGTTCCATTCACACATTTGTAATCCTCCATTATCTGTCTACTGTTCTGTTCCACTTTATGATGTCATGAAGCGGTAGTTTTCAAGTCTCAAACATGTGACCTTTTTTACCTTTTATTCATCTGAAATCATCCAAATGATTCTAGTGAAGGTGTATGGAGTTTAAAAACACAATGGAGCACTTCCTGTATCACCACATGACATCACAAGGTGGAACAGAGTGTCTTCAGTCACTCAATGCACCTTTGAACTAAAAAAGTTCACTTTTAATCAAAAAAATCAAACATGTTCTGAATTCAAGCTGTTTTAACTTACCTGATGTGACTTTTGCAGCGAACTTCAGGAATATTGTTGAACTTTTTTCTTATCACTTTCTTATGTTTTTGTTCATGGTCAAACCAAAACAAAAGAATAAAAGTCTTCAAACTCTGGTCTTGCTTGTCGGCGATGTGGACCTCGGACTCCCGTTGCTCTGCTGCCAGTCTGTGTTAGGTCCGATCCGTCAGCGCGCAGCAAAACCTTGACTTCTTCTTCTCTGTCAGTTCTGATGGAGCAGGAAGTGTGAGGCGCAGCGGTGCATTGTGGGAGATGCGGTGCTGAAGGATAAAAGGGCAGAGTACATGAGTGAAGCCTGCTGCTCGTCCCGCTGCTGCTACAGAAGGGGGGTGTAAAGGTGCACTGTGTAACTTTTCTGCTGGAGGGTCCGCCATCCACTTGTCTCCATGGCGATGTTATGGTTTTGCCTGGGATGTTCCACAGTATGGCTGCGTTTCGTTTCTCCGCAAACTCTAAACACTAACGGCTAAACTCTGTATATTTCGGGTTCTTATAGTTCTTCTCTCTAACAGAAAACACTCTGTTCCACCTTGTGATGTCATGTGGTAATACAGGAAGTGCTCCACTGTGTTTTTAGACTCCAAACCCCTTCATTAGGATTATTTGGATGATTTCAGCCCTGGAATTGCGCATCTCTACTCAACTAGGGTTGCACAGTATCCAAATGTTGATAGCGTTAAACCGTCTCAGCGTTTTCCCGGGGTATATGGTATTACTCTGACTAATTATGAATTCATTTGTAGCTGCACCTAAAGCATTCAAAAACAGAAGAGCAGCATTATATTTGAAGATGAGGCACAAGTTCTGATCAAACCAAACTTCAACATCGCGTCAGTGCACGAGCTGTTTTATCAGTGCTTATACTGTATGCAAATCAGCCATGCAACTAATTGTTTACATTGTTGTAAAACGGAAACAAATGTGCACAAAACTGCATTAAACACATTATTACTCAAAGTCTATAATGAACGGAGCAGTGGAAATGTAGAGTGGGGGAGAGGACCAATCACAGCCCTTATTGTCTGCATCACTTCCTCTTGCTGTCTGCGTCCTTTTGACACGTAGTTAGAAAGTTTGGGAGGTTGTTCGTAGGGGGCGCACGTCCACATCCACACAAACAGGTTTTGATGCAGAACCATAAATTGGGCTTTACCGTCTCCTCCCTGAAAGTCTGACTTCGCCCTCAAGCGGGAACTTTCTCCTCTTCAGCGCCTCGTCCCCTCTCGACTCTCGGTGTCAATAAAACGTCTCCATCACAAACTTTTGGGCTCAGCGTCACACACGAAGCGTCAGTCAGGGGTTTTTCTTCTTCCTCGCTGCGTGTGGATGGAAATCTCCAAATGTAACGACGTTTGAAGAGGAGAGAGAGCGGAGGGGAGAAAGTCCTGCTGTGGTTTTAGGTCCTTATACAGATTTTTTTTAATTACGGTAATTAAACTGATACTGTTGCTACCTTTTGATACCGCGGGATACCGTATTACCGCCCAACTCTATACTGAACTAAAGGTCAAATCTAGCTGTTAGCTTGAAAAGTGGCTTTTAACACTGCGTGAGTTTTGTGCTCCTGTGTCTTTTATTTATTTTACGATGATTTTATGATTATTTTATGATTTTTATGGTTTTGCTTTTATTTGATTTTACTGGTTTAATTGTTTTAGAACTGGTATGAACAGATTTTAGTCATTTACCTTTTTACTGTCTTCGTTTTATGATCTCTGTGCAGCACTTTCCAAACTGCTTTGTTTATAACATGTGCTATAGCAATAAAAAAAAAAAAGTGGATTTGGATTTGAAAACTACCACTACCATCACAAGCTGGGCAGAGCATTTTTAGTTTTGGAGATGTAGACAGACTAATAATAAAGAGTTACTCAAACATGTGTGAATGAAACAAAATACAACTCTGGGATTGTTTTTGGGGCGGTGACAGTGCTGAAATGGGGCTAGAAGCTCATAAGAGTGAATTTTGCATAACATACTGTCGGACGGAAGAGGAGTTAAACAGAGGTCAGAGCCGGAGCAACGGCACTGTCTCCAAAAGTACGAGCCCAAAGTAAAACTCCAACTTGATTTCTTTCTTTTTAAAGTGTTCATGTGCAGTCATCACACGCGGGGGACTCACACTCAGCCGTAAATAAACGTAATGATCTCGAAAATTAAATCAAAAAGTGTTTACTGCGAGAGGAGAGAGTCATTAGGAGCCCGATCCTCAGAGTCATCCCAGGAAACGCTCAATATTTACACATGATCAAAACTGCTCAGGCTCAGTGAAGGTGGAGAGGAAGGAGCGGGTACGATTTCTATTATGATGACGAGTTTTACTGTGAGCTGCTTTTTCCATTAAAGAAAAACTGTAACTTTTCTCCTGAAATCCAGTGTGTTTAAGCCTAAAACACCTCTGTCTGATCTGAACGGACTCTACATAAACCCCAGAACCTGCAGTAGTCATGAGTCAGTGCTAGTGCAGCCTCTGCAGCTCAGTGAGTGGAGGTTCGGAGCTTCACATGAGGCCTGAACATAAACTGAGAATGAGACAAATGCACAATATGTTTGTATGCTTTAGTTCCTGGTCTAGTCCTTTTTTAGATCTGGTTTAGTTCCTGGTTTAGTCCTGGTTTAGTTACTGGTTTAGTCCTTTTAGACCTGGTTTAGTCCTGGTTTAGTTCCTGGTTTAGTCCTGGTTTAGTTACTGGTCTAGTGCTTTTAGACCTGGTTTAGTTCTTGGTTTAGTCCTGGTTTAGTCCTGGTTTAGCTCTTGGTCTAGTTTTTTTCAGACCTGGTTTAGTCCTGGTTTAGTTTCTGGTTCAGTCCTGGTTTAGTTCCTGGTCTAGTCCTTTTTAGACCTGGTTTAGTTCCTAGTTTAGTCCTGATTTAGTTACTGGTTTAGTCCTGGTTTTTGTTCTTGGTCTAGTCCTTTTTAGACCTGGTTTAGTTCCTGGTCTAGTCCTTTTTAGACCTGGTTTAGTTTCTGGTCTAGTCCTGGTTTAGTCCTTTTTAGTTCCCTGTTTAGTTCATGGTTTAGTCCTTTTAGACCTGGTTTAGTCCTGGTTTAGTTCCTGATTTAGTCCCGGTTTAGTCGTGGTCTAGTCTGGTTTTTGTTCTGGTTTGGTCCTGGTTCTGGTCTAGTCCCAGTTCGGATGTGGTGCAGCTCAGTGAGTGAAGGTTCTGGAGGTTCTGAGCTTCACATGAGGCCCGTCCATAAACTGAGACAAACCTGGACGTGTTTCTGTCTGCAGGTTCAGGAAACACATGGAAACACCAACGCTGTGTCCCAGTGTCCACACCGTTCCCGACTTAGCATTATTTAGGGATCTCGCCATTTTTGTTGTCCAGTTGGTGAAAAAGTCATGCACTCAAAATGTGCCATAATGCACCCTGAAAAGTAGTGGGCATCGGTGGTCACTCGGTGGTCACTAGAGCGTCGATATAGACCACAATGCACTGGGAGAGTCGAGAAAACAACGGCGTACAGCGACAGGTGTTTAACTGGACACAACACCACAGAATGAAGCAGATAAAAGCGCTGGTTTATGGCTCTGCAGATCCTGATTCTGAATAAAACACAACTAAATAAACCGATATGGTGATAGTGGTGCAAGTCTGTGAAAAGTGAAATTGTGGGAAAACTACAAGAGATACCAATGCCATTTTTGCTGTGCGCGTAGGGATTATGGACCTGAACAAAATACACTTGGACTCTTGGTTCTATCAGGTTCTAGGCCAAAGTTATAAGCGTATTCATGTTTTATCGCAGCAAATGCATTTTCAGTGCCCGGAGAGCACATTTAGACCAACTATGCAATCCTGCCTTAGAAGTGAAAGACACAAACTACTACTTGTGTCAAAATGATCTCAGGCGTGAGCTCGCTGTAGAACACACTGCTGTAACCAGGACAGCTCCATGGTTTTTGACAGGTTTCAAGGCATTGTGCGTAAATTTAATAGATCTATAAAAAAGTAAACTCAAAACGTATCTTTAGCTTTTAATTGAAACTTTTACTTGTTTTAAATTAACTAAGTGTTTTCTTATTAGTATATTTGTTTTCAATTAATTTATTCATATTTTACTTAGTCTCTATCAAATTTTAGCTCTCCATTTTTATTTTTACTATAACCTTTACAAGCTTTATCTTTTTTTTTTGTCTAAACCGTTGTAAATGTGGGTGAAACAATGGGCTGGGGGTGGGGTTGCTGTTGTTTTTAATCCTTGTCATTTTTCTGTTGCATGTGAAATGTGTGTAAAGTTTGATTGATAATTTCCACATCTCAGACAAACAGCAAATAATCCAGTCCATTTACGTGAATTCCAGCGTGACAAAAGCTCATATGATTGTTATTAGTCCATAAACACTTGTGTCAGTCTGATCTGATTTTTCTTTATGACAGAAATAAAGTTTGATCAGAGTTTGGACTTTTTTTTCACCCGGACACCAGAGTCAGAGTGACCTGAATGTAGTGAGCTGCCTGTGCGAATCTCTCTGTGAATGAGTGCACTGTAGAGGGCGCTAAAGAGTGCAGGACTCTGGCAGTGGTGTAGTGTAGCTGCCCCGGGGCAAGTCTGGCACTGCAATTCCCCCCCACTCCCTCTAACCCACACCATCTCCACCCATCCCTGTGCAACAAAAAATCCACTTCCTGAAGCACCTAAATAGCTTCAGTTAGGGAGATTTAGTACAGTTTGCAGTTGTGTACTTTATGTTGACAGTCTTTTATACTGAGTCTGTGCAGGGGAGGGGACCTATAGTGGATGAGGGGTTAGGGGCTGGGGTAGACATTTGGACACAGCCTAAACACATTTTTGTACACCAATGTTCAGATGACACCATGACACAAAATAACACAGATGCAAAGAATTTCACAGATCTGTGCAAATAATACACTTTATTTATTTATTTATTTATTTTTAAATGGGGACAAAACACATTAATGAACATATACATGATACGTAAATATGTTTCAGATTGTAGCCCAGGGCAGGTTGATGTAATCATAAAACAAATACACACAGTAAAAACATACCTAGACAGACAATACAATAATACAAACAGACATAAAGAAATGGCCGGTCTCAAGATCACAGACTCAGGTCAGCTAAAGGAAGTTGGATTATTTGATCAAAATTGCACACTGCCCTGTTTAGTTAAGGTGCCAGTGTATAAGTATTGCACCCAGCCCGTTGCTAAAATTATTATAGCACATTGCACAACCCTAGAGGAAAAAAATTTATAAATAAAGTGCAAGGTGAAATGGCTAAATAACCCGGCATATAAAGTGCTTTTCTACAATGTATTGCATGTGCCCTCAAAGGTACAATTATTTAGTATATTGCACATTGACCCTAAGTAGAGTATTAATAAATAATTAATTAATAGAGTATATTGCACATTGCCCATTATAAACTATTGTACATGATCACCACTTAATAAAATCGATGATATTTATGTACTTAATTTAAGCTCCTGATTAACATTCATCTGAATCTGAATCCAAACACACAAAAGAGCAGATTTAGTTACACAAAAGCTCAGCTCTGTGTAAAGGCCAAACCCACAGAGCACACTACATTATCTGTATGCACAAATATGCTAATTCCACCTCCAGCACAAGGCCGTTTATGCTAGGCTAACGCTAATTATTCAAGCTATGCTAATGCATGGAAATGTCTTGTTAGCTGTTTTGATGAGCTCCGGGTATAGTCCAGTTTTATTTATAGCTGCTGTGCCCAGAATAGTGTAGTACATAACATTTTCTGCTGTTTTTTTAACATATTTACTGTTAAATGCATAAATAAAGCCACTTTTTTCGGAAGGTTTCAAATTGAACTGTAATAATCAAATCAAATGTGCTTTTTTCTGTATTTTATGTACATTAAACCCATGTGAGCTGCAGTACTGTCTACAACAAAATGAGATGGATTCTGTTTGTGTAGCAGTGGAACAAGCAGAGAAATCAAACATTTGTTAAATCCAGAAAAGCACAGACATTTCCTCTGCCCATAAATGCACAAAAGTCTTCAATGTGCACCGTTTTATCAACATAATCACAGCAAGAAGGTTCTGTGTTCACGCTTAGGCCTTTCTCTGTGGAGTTTTCATGTTCTCCCTGTGTCTGTGGGTTTTCTCTGGACACTCTGCTTCTCCCATCAGCCCAAAACATGCAAAATACAACAACAATCCTCCCGCTAAAGTCGTCCTGAACAAGACCAGCTCAGGTTCTGTCGATGTCTACCCTGGTGCACCCACTGCTCCTGCTGAGGTGCCCCAGCGGCATCGAAGAACAGGTCAAATACAGAGGGCACATTTCCATACCTTCCCTCTCCTGCTCTGTTTGGTCTGAACTCACAAATATCACGAGAACAGGTCTTTTTTCATGTTTTGACCTTCTGAACCAAAGACCTAAAAGCAGAAGTGTCCTCCAGTGAAGAGTTTAATGTTGTCAGTGTCCTCCCCCCACAGCTCCTGTCCACTGTCTCCTTTGTCAGGGTTTATTATGACTTTTATTGATTTTAGCACGACTGCAAAAACCTCACAGACGTTACATCACCGGAGCTACTGTAGCTGTCTGCTATTGTGCACTGAGCCAGTCACAGGGAAGAACAGAGCGGTGGGTGGGACTAGGTGATATAGGTGCTAACAGACATCCTCAAATACAGGAGAATGAGACTGCTAAATATATATTACAAAATAAGAGCAAGATCACAGATACAAGCGGTTGAAATTAGTTTCAGGGTGTACACTGCCATTTTTGGCCCTTTTTGAGATGATTTTTTTACTTGTGCGACTGTTTTTGGGACTGGGCTGAGTTTTGGCCTAACCGTGTGTCGTTTTTCGTGTAGTAAACATGGGGTAACGAGAAACGGATTAACACCTCACGACCAGCTGCTGATCAACAATCATAGGTCGCAACAATGTCAAACCTGTTTTAAATCCAGTCGCCTCTCATGAGGGTTTCACTGTTGAAGTCGTTCGTACAGTGTGAGAACATGAATCGTGAGCACATGAATCATGAGCTGGGAACTTTTAAACCCTGTAATTTGGTCGTACAGTTTGAGCTGGAACTGAGTGACTGATATCAGTGTACGCCTGGCATTAGAGAGGAACTCGGTCACACGGGAGGAGCTCGGAGTAGAGCCGCTGCTCCTCCACATCAAGAGAAACTGAGGTGGTTCGCACGTCTGTTCCGGATGCCTCCTGAATGCCTCCCTGAGGAGGTGTTCCTGGCACATCCCACCAGAAGACCCAGGACACGCTGGAGGGACTGTGTCTCTTGGCCTGGGACGCCTTGGGGTCCCATCGGAAGAGCCGGAGGAAGTGTCAGTGTAAAGGCCCAGGATAAAGCAGAAGAAAATGGATAAATGGAAGTTTATCCATTTGAATCTTGAACACAGCCCATTAGCATTCAGCACAGTATCACTACCTCCAGATCACATGCCCTAACCCCTAAACTGAACCCTGCAAGGAGATGCAGTCAGGTGGAGGGCGACCAATCACATCGCAGCTCTGAGGTTTGGATGGAGCCAAAGGTGAAGCACCCAAATGAACCAAAACAAACACGGCGATGCCAACAGACTTCAGACTATTTAGCATCAAGATGGCATGTTTAGATCATAAAAAAAACATGCAGAAGAGAAGAGCTTTGTGCATTTGTGAACAGGGAAGGTGTCTGTGTTTTTCGCTCAACTGGATTTGACTAAAGTTAGATTTTTCTACTTATTCCGCTGTTATGACAGTTCGACCAGTCAAATGCAAATAATTGTTTTGGCACTCTGTGTTTTATGATCATTTTCAGTGAGAACTGCTCCAGATAATGTGAAGACCTCACTTCAGAGCCACACACAAATCTGAGACAGGTTATGCCTTATACCAAACCACAGCCAAATTCTGACCATTCTCTGCTGGAACACAGTAGAATCATGTTGTGTGTGAAACATGTTTGTACCGTTACTCCCCCTCACTCCTCCCTGTGGCTGTACCAGATCCTGTGTTCATCTCTCCTTTCTGCTTTGGCTCATTTCACTGCAGGAAACTCCGGTCTGTGGTATCCTTGTAGTGTTTTTGGAGAGGATCAGCTCTTAATTCGTTTTCCTGCTTTTCCTTCTTCTTCTTGTTTCGCTCGAGTCAAGATGAAGCCCAAATTGCATCACATTTACAGTCTCTTCCTCTTTTTTTCTTTTGTTTTTTTCCATCCGCGTGCAGTGAAAACACTTTAGAATAATGCCATGATGGAAAACAAAAGCACAACATTCCTGATGGCACTTATTTTTCAAGCAGTAATGAGGAAGACTTTCTGTTTAACTCAAGGACCCAGTTCTTCAGGGCCACATTGACTCAGGTGGTCGAGCTGCAGTTCTGTAACTATGAGGTTGCTGGTTCTATTTCCAATGTATTTACTGCCAACAATGAATGGAACTGGTGGTGACAAGATATGATTGAGATTGAAGTGAACTTGTTGCTATTATTAAGACAAGTCAAAATATAGAGAGAAATAGATACATACACATTTATAGTCCTGCTAAAAGGGCCCAAATTAATCTAAACTCTCTTCAGGCAGGTTTTTGATTAGGGACCAACGTTATAACATGGCAGTAAGCTGCAAAAAGTAAAATGTGCATTATTATCCCTCCTTAAAAGTTAAACCAGGACTGAACCAGGACTAAAGGTACGTTCTGACCGCAGCGTCAGGGCATCCAGTTTACAGGTAAAGTCTATGTGGACACGTGACTAGGGCTTCCTGTTTTTTTGCTTCAGTGCGCCACAAATCTGGCATCAAGGTGGGGCGTCTTCAGCGTTCAGGCGTCGGCGTCAGAAGACAAGCGTCCAGAGCATCGGACATGCTGTGTCAGCCAATCAGGGATGACTATCCAGTGACATAGCGATGTTATTACCTGGAAGGAGAAGAAAGAGCTGAGAACTGGAGCAGGGCCGGGGCTCTGCTGATGTGTTTTATGTAATAAATACACTAAAGTCACTCTTTCAACCGGGAATAAACAACACTCACAGACCACAGCTGATGCCCTGGATGCACGTCAAGTATTTTTGCACAGTGTCCAAGACGCGCATCAGGGGCATCTGAATTCAAATGCAAAGGCTCCAAACAGGGGCATCCAGGGCGTTTTTGGACGCTGGGGTGTGAATGTACCATAAAGCAGGACTAAACCAGGACTGAACCTGGACTAAACTAGGACTACACCAGGACCAAACTAAACCAGGACTGAACCTGGACTAAACCAGGACTAAGCCAGGACCAAACTAAACCAGGACTGAACCAGGACTAAACCAGTATTAAACTATCCCATGATTAAACTAAACCAGGACTGAACTAAACCAGGACAGAGCCAGGGCTAAACCAAGACTAAAGGAGGACTGAACTAAGACTCAACCAGGAGTGAACGGCTACGGAACCAGAACTAAACGGGGACTCTCTCGTCTGTCGGACCTGTCAGTATGAACCTCACGCATTGCTTCATTAATCAGGACTGAGCTAAGACTAAACCAGGATACAAGGATTCCAGATACAAAGCTCTCATCCCTGTCGTCTGGCTGATGTGTCTGTATGAACCATATGCCCTGCTTCATTTAGCAGGGCTCCTCTCCCTAAATGCCCCGTGTCCTGACAGCGCCTGGCTTCATACTCTTCAGATGGGCTGTGAGGCGTTCGGGGTCCGTCGGGAAACAACAGCGCTTGCAGAAGACGGAGAGAGCTAATTAGGCCTTTATTAGCGCCACACAAGCCCTGGTCCCCACGGAGAGCGGTCTGTGAGCGGCCATCCGAGCGCCGCATTTACACCACTGCTACTGCTGAATCTGTGGACTGAACCGGGACTAAACCAGGTCTGAGCCAGGACTAAACTAGGGCTCAACCAGGACTGAGCCAGGACTGAACCAGGTCTGAGCCAGGACTGAACCAGGACTGAACCAGGACTGAACCGGGACTAAACCAGGTCTGAGCCAGGACTAAACTAGGGCTCAACCAGGACTGAGCCAGGACTAGATTAGGGTTGAACCAGGACTAAACCAGTACTGAGCCAGGACTAAACCAGGACTGTGCCAGTGCTGAACCAGGACTAAACCAGGAGTAGACTAGGGTTGAGCCAGAACTAAACCAGGACTGAACCAGGACTGAACCAGGGTGATATGTTTAATTCACTACTGTGGAACGTTTGGGAAAAGACACCAGTGTTTCAGCACACAAACCCTGAAATATTTAGACTGAGTTCTTCTCAAAAACAGAAAACAAGTCATGAAAAACATCCAAGTTGTGATGTCATGAGGTAGTACTGGAAGTACTCCACTGTGTTTTTAAACTCCATGCACCTTTAATAGAATCATTTGGATCAGTTCAGAGATGTAATGTATAATAATACAGGATTACTCAAACATGTGAATTAAACAAAACACAACTCCTTGTCTGTTTTTGAGGAGGAAACATTATAACATGACTTAAAACCCACAATAGAGTAATTTAATATTTAAACGCTGTTTAACGTGGTCAATAAATATTCATAAACCACAGTTTTACTTGATCATGTGATGTGTTATTCATACATGAGTCACTGTTATGTGTAAAGAAATGAACAAACCTTCAGATCTATATTTAATTAATTGTTAATTAATTAACATAGGTAATTGGTGATATTTTTCAACACTAGCTGAGTTGTGCCCCAAAACTCTTAATTCTAGTAAAGCCAGAACCACAAAGGCCACGTGGGGCTGATTAGCTCAGAATAATCAAAGTCCAATCACTAAATTCACTTACCCCATTCTTTAAAGATAGGAAACCCTTCCAATACTTAGAGAATACTTCAAAATCTCCCTACAACTGCTTAAAAATGACCAAAACACAAAGAAAATATGACTATACTGATTCACATGTCATGGTTGGGCTGAGTGCAGAACAATTTCTTAATTACACTTTTACAACACAATTTTATTATTACGAACCACCACAAACTGGGGGTGTCCCAGTTTTTTTTTTTTTTTTTTTTAGAAAATCCCGCCACCCTTGTCATCAGGCAATACCGGAATTACTCCACTGTGTTTTTAAACACCCTACACCTTCAACAGAATCATTTGGATCATTTCAAAACACAATTGCAGGTCTGTTTTTGAAGAGGTAGGCAATAATAACACACCTTAAAACTCACAATTTTGCATAACAATCTTTAAATAAATCTCAGTAAGGTCTACACCAAGACTGCAGCTGATCAAAACCAGGACTGACCCAGTTCTAAGCCAGGACTGAGGACTACCAAATCCAGTATATAATGTCCTGCAGTTATAATACGGCAGTCGAGCCATAAGTTTGTGGGCTAATGAGCTATTATAGTTTGGTTCCAGCGACTGTGACAAAGTTTGGAGAGAAATAAATAAAAAAGAAAATAGAAAGTATTTGGGAAAAGACAACAAAAGCACTGGTTATTAGGACTGTGGATCTGAGTTTGACATGGCTGAACAAGGGGCAAAGCTTGTTAGCCAGCGCCCAAGCAAGAAGAAACCTCCTCTTTTTAGCATGGAAAGTTAGCTAGTGTAATTGAGCATTAGCTACTGGACGCTAGTTCAATACACACCCGAGAAAACCCCGTGCATTTGAACAAAGAGTTAACGATGCAGTTATTAGGGTCTGAAAGTCTGAAATTGTAGACTGAAAATTTGGAAGACTAGAGACAAAACTTTTTTCCTTTTTTATTTTTTAGCTTGACTTCCAGCATCATTACAGCGGGTTGTTGTTTTGTTTCTATGAGCTTAGAAAAATAGACATTCTGACTGTGAGCGGGGTCGCCTCTCCACGGATCTGACCTGTAGCTCGGTCTGGTTTGGTCTCCATGAAGATAGACAGGTTTAATGCCATACTGTGAAATATTCCAGACAAAGCGAGAACATCTCCATGGATAAAGCATTTGACGGACCTGTATTTTAGCATATACGTTAGCCAGAAGCATCAGCAGCAGTAACGTCGGCAGAGGTGCATATGTACTTACTTTTAACTTAACTTACTTCTTTGTATTCTCACGTTTAAACTCTAAACTTTTCGCGTTGCTTATGTATTCATTGTTGATTGGATCAATCTGTTTTAAATCCCAAATACACAAGCTGACAACAAGAGAGTCGACGTTTTGCAGCGATAACGAGCCGTATCTGCGGAGCTGCATTAATTAAGCCACTGACCATTTCACTTTGGGCGTTTCCTCCACACGTCTTTTCCTTCAGAAGTTCTTGTAAAGTTTGTCTAATGTTGTAAAGTGTTTTTTTTTTTTTGTGAACTGTAAACTTTCGATAGTCCATCACGAGTCATTTCCTGAACTCCTGATGCGACGCACAGTGTTTACACGACTATAGAGGGTTTAGAGAATGTGTCGGAAGTTTATTTTGACACCACATGGTTATTTCTTTCTTTTTCTTGTCTTTCCCTTCCAAAAAAAGCCTGGAGATGTTCCGTTGATGCTGCAAAATGAGTCCAACTTCTATCTGGAATAGCGTGTAGCATCATGACAGCCTCTGGACGCACATATGACACTGATGCTGTAAATTGTGCGACAGGTTAAAATGGAAAGCCAAACCTTCGCGTCTGCTGCTCGTGCGCTGCTGTGCTTATGAGCTGTTTCTGCTTTGCTGTAAATTGGGGGTAATTGAGCATTAGCTACTGGACACAAGCTCAAAGCCTGGCTGAGAACACCCCGTGCCTTTGAACAAAGATTTAACGTTGCAAGTTATTTGGGAAGTTTGAATTTGTAGACAGAAAATTTGGAAAACTGGAGACAAACTTTTTTCATTTTATTTTTTTAGCTTTACTTGCAGCATCGTTACAGCGGGTTGTTGTTGTGTTTCTGTGATCTTAGAAAAACAGACATTCTGACTGTGTCATATCTGGATAAACACAAATATTTAGTATGAATACATCTATTTAGTTTTAGTCATAGACCTTTTAAGTTATAAGTCATGAATCATTATTAAAATTACATGAGTCAGTTTAGCATATACACACACAAAACACATGTTGTGTAGTACATGAGAACTTCCCATCTCTTTTCACACCTCACTTATATACCTTATACTTACTCTTTTTCCTGACGTGACAAGAAATTACCTAGATGTCCCTATTTTTGACAAATTGTATACCTGCCAACAGTAAAGACGGGCATATATTGACATTTGTTTAGGTAAAATACAGAAAAGCTGCTTAAAAATGACCAAAACATATAGAAAATGTGACTATATTGACTCACCTGTCATGAATGGGCCGTGAGCAAAACAGTTTTTCTTAATTACGCATTCGTTTCGCAATTGTATTATTGCCAACTACCACAAACTGAGAGTGTCCCAGTTTTTGATTTTGATAATCCAGTCACCCTACTCATTGCCCGTTTCATTTGTACACTTTTCCCCGGTTAAATATTGGTAATTAAATAAGTCTTTAAATATAAAGTGAGAATGGATTTTTAGGTTTAAAAATGAAAATATTCCCCAGAGTAATACTTAAAAAGCATCTGACGAAGCAAAAAGTAACCTGCGTTTTAGCACAGGACATTAGGTAGCATTAGCTACTGGACACTAGCATTAGCTACTGGACGCTAGCATTAGCCACTGGGCACTACCTCAGAGCCTGCCAGAGAATCCTTCGTGCATTCGAGGAAAGATTTAACAGTGCTGGTTATTAGGGAAGTCTGCATATTTAAACTGAAATTTTGAAAAACTAAAGTCAAACTTTTTTTCATTTTTTTATTTTTTTGCTTGACTTGCAGCTTCATTACAGTGGATTGTTGCCGGGTTCCTGTGAGTTGATTAAAACCGATTTTGGTGGCGCTTTTTCATCAAGAAAAGTTTGTGTGAGGTAGAAGTTATTTCAGGAACCAAACACCAGAAATATTTGAAGGTAAAAAGAAGAAAAATAAAGACAGGATTGTAACAAGGTGCCGGAGAGTTTCATTTGAACAGAGAAGGTGCAGATTCTCGTAAATTAGCTGGAGGTTTATGCTAATACAGATGTCTTCGCTGGATCTAGGGCCTATCTGTAATTTTACAATCACTGCACCTTCACAGGGCTCATTCTAATCATTTCACTTGTTAGCTCGTAAATCCCTGCTGAATTTATTTGACTTGCTTTTCATAAATATTGGGAAATGTGACCAAAGTAAATGCCTTTGATCGCTCCAGTTCCAAAACGCGTCAAATTAAAACTGGAAAGAAAAGTTGGAAAGTTCTTCAGTCGCCAAACTATTCCACCATTATTTCAGTTAGGAGAATATGTTTTTATTCATTGTAAAGTCTAATTTTGGTCATAATTAGCACCAGTTAAAGGTCCTATATTACACCAAACTGACTGTTGTGAGCTTTAAAGGTGCATTAGGTAACATCCATACTTTCCGCTCCTTTGAATACTTTCCGCTCCTTTGAAAGCCTCGCACTATCTATTACGTGCACCAACTGGAAAAACCAAAAAGCTGTTATATTTATAACAATCTACCGACCTCCTGGTCCTTATGCCGAGTTTCTGACAGAGTTTTCTGACTTTATTTCAAGTTTAGTTTTGGAATGGGAAAGGATTGTTATAGTTGGAGATTTCAACATTCATGTTGATAACAGCAGTGAGTGCCTCAGCAGTGCTTTTGGTGCTCTCCTGGATGGGGTCGGTTTTACCCAGAGTGTGAACAAGCCGACTCACTGTCACAATCACACTCTCGATCTCTCGATCCTAACTTATGGTATTGAGATTAGTGATTTACTTGTAATTCCTCAAAACCCTATACTCTCTGACCATTTTTAATAACCTTTCAATTCGTACTAAAAGACTATCCAGCTCTGCAGGAGAAAACTATAATGAAAAGAACAATATCAGAAAAATCGGTAGCCGAGTTCAAAGAAATAATCGAGCCAGTATTAAATGATATGCCATGTGACAATGAGAACAACTTTAATCCAATTATCATGGATCAGTTTGTTGATAGGACAATGCTCACCTTAAAATCTGCTCTCGATGTTGCAGCTCCGCTAAAACAGAAAAGCATTAAACCAAGACCTCCGGCTCCTTGGTTTACTCCAGAATTGCGATCACTCAAACAACACGTAAGACGCACAGAGAAGCTCTGGCGCCGCTCGCGCTCCGAGCAGTCTCTGAAGGCATGGAAGCTCTGCCTGCTCTCTTATAAGGCCACTCTGCGAAAAGCACAAACCAGATACTATTCAAACCTAATAGAAGTAAACAAAAGCAACCCCAGATTTCTGTTCAGCACTGTAGCCAGGCTGACAAACTCGCACACTGCCCCTGAGTCTCTTCTCCCCTCAAAGTTCAGTTGTGATGACTTTCTTGAATTCTTCGATTACAAAATTATAACCATTAGAGACAAGATCAACGAAGCCACTCCAAAAATCAGCCCCGAGCAAATTCAGCAAATCCAGTCTGTAACACCAATATCCCACATAAATCCTCTAACAGCATTAGACAAATTTACTCCTGTCGATGAGGTGGAGATTACCTCAGTCATCATGTCGTCCAAACCATCAACTTGTTTGCTCGACCCTATTCCAGTCAAACTCCTCAAAGAAGCTCTCCACTTAATAATAGGTTCCATCCATAACATAATAAATATGTCATTAGAAAATGGCTTTGTTCCTCAGTCCTTTAAATATGCTGTAATTAAACCGCTTTTGAAAAAACCTATCTTAAATTCTGATGAACTAGCCAACTACAGACCTATCTCAAATATTCCATTTCTCTCAAAGATTCTGGAACGAGTTGTGGTGAAACAGCTTTGTCACCATCTGCAGGGCAATAATTTATTTGAAAAATTTCAGTCTTGTTTCAGAGCTCACCACAGCACAGAAACTGCTCTGCTTAAAGTGACAAATGATTTGCTACTAGCTGCTGATAACGGGCTGGCTTCAGTCCTGGTCCTACTGGACCTCAGTGCAGCTTTTGTCACCATTGATCACAACATTCTACTGCAGAGGTTAGAATGTGACATAGGTGTCAGAGGGACCGCCCTCAAATGGTTTAAATCCTCTCTATCAGATAGGTACCAGTTTGTTAGTGTAAACCAGTGCACCTCTCCCTGCTCTAAAGTAGCTTGTGGTGTTCCACAAGGATCTGTGCTTGGTCCAATCCTGTTTACTCTGTATATGTTGCCATTAGGTAACATTATCAGAAAACATGGCATTAATTTCCACTGCTATGCTGATGACATTCAGCTGTACTTATCAATGAAACCTAATCAGACCGATCAAATCGATAAGCTCAGTGCCTGTGTGAAGGACATCAAAACCTGGATGACCCTGAATTACCTGCTCTTAAACCCTGAAAAAACAGAGGTCATTGTTGTCGGTCCTAAAGGTCAGAGAGATTCTCTGTCAGACCAGATAATCTCACTTGACAATGTGAGTATAGCCTCTAGCTCTACTGTAAAAAACCTTGGAGTCGTATTTGACCAAAATCTCTCATTCACAGCTCATATAAACCAAGCTTGTAAAACTGCATATTTTCACCTGAAACATAACTAAAATCAGAAAAATTTTGCCAAAAAATGATGCTGAAAAACTTATCCATGCATTTGTTACATCCAGACTAGATTACTGTAATTCTCTGCTCACCGTCTGCGCTAAAGGTACTTTAAGAAGCTTCCAGTTGGTCCAAAATGCAGCGGCCAGAGTCCTAACAAGAACTAAAAGACGTGATCACATCAGTCCTGTGTTAAAATCACTGCACTGGCTTCCTGTCGAGTTTAGAATTAAATTCAAAGTTCTCCTCCTGACATACAAAGCCTTAAACAATATGGCCCCATCATATCTTCAGGATGCCATTGTCCCCTATCAGCCAAATAGAGCACTTCGCTCTCAGAATGCAGGATTATTAGTGGTTCCTAGAGTGTCTAAAAGTACAGTGGGGGAGAGCCTTCAGTTACCAAGCTCCTGTGTTATGGAATCAACTCCTGTTGATGTTAAACAGGCTCCACAGTCTCTCTTTATTTAAGACCAGGCTTAAACCTTCCTCTTCGGAATAGCTTATGACCAGGTTACTTAGTTGATGTCACTAAGATAAGCTGCCGCAGGAGATAACAAGCTGGGGGAAGTGTGGCAACCTGAGCACTGTCCTCTGTTTCCTCCTTTTTTCTCATCAGCATCACTTACTATGTTCTCATCTGTAGTTTGTTCATTGCTATTCACATGTTGTCCCCTGTCCCACTCCCCCTGTGGAGTGGAACTCTTTCAGACGCCTGATGGCAGCTGGACCTCTCTCCTCCTCCTCGCCTGGCTCCTCCCTCTTCGCCTGGCTCCTCCTCCTCCGCCTGGCTCCTCCTCTCGCCCGGCTCCTCCTCCTCGCCCTCTTCTCCTCCTCCTCGCCCGGCTCTTCCCCACCTGGGTAGCTGTGGTCATACTGAACTGGCCCACGGGCCTGGACATCTATAGCCTGTCCGTCCATGGGAGTGGATCCCTCCTTCACTGTAGTTCTCCCCGAGGTTTCTTCTTTTTCCCAGGACCCTGGGTTTTTTTGAGTTTTTCCTTGCTGAGAAGGAGGGTCTAAGGACAGGGGATGACTGGACAATGTTTCATTTGCTGCTTTACATGAATGTTGTTTATTCCTGTTTTGATATGTCTGTGTGTATGTTTTACTCATCCATATCTTGGAACGCCCTTAGAGGCAACTGTTGTTGCGATTTTGGGCGCTACAAAATAAATTGAATTGAATTGAATTGAGGGGTCTTCGATGTTTTTCAGGCCAGGAACCCCCAAACTGATGGAGAGCTGCATCAGGGACACCCTACTATACACTGTAAAACACAAACATTATGTCAAGTTGCTGTAACATGCTCTTCTTTTGAGTAACTTATTTGGGTTTACAGTGTACAAATGGCATACAGTTGTGTTTTAGATGAGATTGGGCGTAGTGTCATGTATAAATATATCTATTCTGTTATTGTACATTCAATATTAGGGGGTGTTCCATCGAAGTCGCTTAAGAAGTCCAGGCTTATCCTCTCCTGTTCACTCTCCTGTTCACTCTCCTTCCTCTCCTGTTAACTCTCCTTCCTCTCTTGTTCACTCTCCTTCCTCTCCTGTTCACTCTCCTGTTCACTCTCCTTCCTCTCCTGTTCACTCTCCTTCTTCTCCTGTTCACTCTCCTGTTCACTCTCCTTCCTCTCCTGTTCACTCTCTTGTTCACTCTCCTTCCTCTCCTGTTCACTCTCCTTCCTCTCCTGTTCACTCTCCTTCTTCTCCTGTTCACTCTCCTGTTCACTCTCCTGTTAACTCTCCTTCCTCTCTTGTTCACTCTCCTTCCTCTCCTGTTCACTCTCCTGTTCACTCTCCTTCCTCTCCTGTTCACTCTCCTTCCTCTCCTGTTCACTCTCCTGTTCACTCTCCTTCCTCTCTTGTTCACTCTCCTTCCTCTCCTGTTCACTCTCCTGTTCACTCTTCTTCCTCTCCTGTTAACTCTCCTTCCTCTCTTGTTCACTCTCCTTCCTCTCCTGTTCACTCTCCTGTTCACTCTCCTTCCTCTTCTGTTCACTCTCCTTCCTCTCTTGTTAACTCTCCTTCCTCTCCTGTTCACTCTCCTGTTCACTCTCCTTCCTCTCCTGTTCACTCTTCTTCCTCTCCTGTTCACTCTCCTGTTCACTCTCCTTCCTCTCCTGTTCACTCTTCTTCCTCTCCTGTTCACTCTCCTTCCTCTTCTGTTCACTCTTCTTCCTCTCCTCTTCACTCTCTTGTTCACTCTCCTTCCTCTCCTGTTCACTCTCCTTCCTCTCCTGTTCACTCTTCTTCCTCTCCTGTTCACTCTCCTTCCTCTCTTGTTCACTCTCCTTCCTCTCTTGTTCACTCTCCTTCCTCTTCTGTTCACTCTTCTTCCTCTCCTGTTCACTCTCTTGTTCACTCTCCTTCCTCTCCTGTTCACTCTTCTTCCTCTCCTGTTCGCAGGACTCAACCAGGTCTAAACCAGGACTGGACCAGGACTCATTGTTTAGACCTGGTTCAGTCCTGTTTTTATTTTTTTCATTATTCATAATTATACACAAAATCGACAACTGAAAAAAACAAATCATTATCCGTTTGATTGATTGATTCATTTTATTGATATTCATTGGTTTTGGAGACAACGTTTTTTCTTCGTTTTGGTTTTATTTTGAAAAACAAATGAACGAATGATACACGAATTGTCAGTTTTCCCCAAGTTCCGAGCGCAACAGAACGCGCCATAACTTCGCCTTTGGTCCGACCACGATGCACTCTGAACTGCGGCCTTAACAGCGCTCTGCTTTGTTGTGTCATTGCAAATTATTTTTTAGCACTTGTTTCCCGGTTGTGGAAGTATAGACTCCAGCTCCTCATTAGCCCAGACATACCCACAGCCGCCCTGACACGTCGTACATCCAAACGCATATATATTTCATTGGTGTTGGTGGGATTACCGCGAGTGCTGCTGGGAAAGTGTTCAAAGGGGCTAGCTTAATGAGTCAGAGCTAGCACGCGCCGCTAATTTATTCCGTTACATCTCATTTGAGTGTAAACAAGTGCTATTGTCATCTGGCAGCGCGGAGGTCGCTCCCCAGTGGATTTGGCGGTAATTTTTCATGATTAGCGGACCCACTTTTGAACAAACAGCACAAGCTTCAGGACACTTTTCTCCTACAACCCGTTTCCTTATAATTAATCACGACGTTATTTATTTATTTATTTATTATTATTTGTGTTTTTCCCCCAGTTCTTTCTCGCGGCCCGAAGGAAAACTAAAACCAAAAAAAAAAGTTTAGAAAGAGGACGTAAACACAAAGAGAAAGGCGTTTTTAAACTTGGGTTAGTTAGAGCATGTGTTAAAGGAGGTGTGCCTGATCTCTTCCTCCTCTCTTCTCTGTCTCTTCTTCTCCTCTGTTCTTCTCCTCTTCTCATCTCTCTCTTCCTCTCATCTTCTCACTTTAATCCTCTTTTGCTTAAAGGTTAAAGACTTTGTGTTAAAGAAGCTGAGCTTCCTCTCTCCTTCCTCCTCATCTCTTCTCTCTTGGTCCTCCTCTTTCCTCCTACTCTCCTCCTCCTCTCTTCTCTCTCTCCTCCTTTCTCCCCCCTCCTCTCCTCTCCTCTCCTCTCCTAGTCTCTTTCTCCTCTTTCCTTCTACTCTCACCCTCCTCCTACTTTCTCCCCTCTCCTCTTCCTCTCTATCTCTCTCTCTTCTCCTACTCTCTTCTCTCTTGCTCCTCCTCTCTCCCTCCTCCTCCTCTCTCGCTCCTTCTCTTTCCTCCTCCTCTCTTCTCTCTCTCCTCCTTTCTCCTCCCTCCCCTCTTCTCCTAGTCTCTTCCTCCTATTTCCTTCTCCTCTTTCCCTCCTCCTACACTCTTCTCTCTCTTCCTTCTTCTCTCTCCTTCTTCTCATTTCTCCCTCCTATTCTCTTCTCCCTGCTGCTCTCTTCCTCATCCTCCCTTTCATCTCTTCTCTCTCCTTCCTCCTCTCTCCCTCTTCCTCTCCTCCCCTTACTCATCTCTTCCTCTCAACGTGGAGGAGCAGCGACTCTAGTCCGAGCTCCCCCCATGTGACTGAGCTCCTCACCCTATCTCTAAGGGAGCACCCGGCCACTCTGCCGAGGAAACTCATTTTCACCGCTTGTATCCACGATCTGGTCCTTTTGGCCATTACCTAAAGCTCATAACCACAGTTCTTCTCTCAAACTGAACACACTCTGTTCCACCTTGTGATGTCATGTGGTGATACAAGTTTTCCACTTTTTTTAACCTCCAAACACCTTCACTAGAATCATTTCAATAATTTCGGCTCTGTAATATCTTGTCTCTAGTGAACAAAACGTAAAAGGAGTCGTTAACTTGAAAACTACCACTTCATGACATCACAAGGTGGAACAGAGCATTTTGAGCTTTAGAGATGTAGACAGACGGATAATAAAGTCTCACTCAAACATGTGTGACTGAAGCAAAACTCCAGGTCTGTTTTTGAGGAGGAAACAACATTAAAACAAACTAAAACCCCACAAGAGGCTCTTTCATTTACAGTTGACGTCTCGGGTGTCCTCAGATGCACATGTACAGAACATTTAAACTTTTAACACTGAATCTATTTTTCATTTCTTCTCATAAAAACCTGGTTATATTTGCCATAGTTTTTAAATTAAAAGTTCATGCATTTTTCAGTTGGCTGTCACGAGGAAGCAGCTGCTGTAAAATTAAACTTTTAGTGCTTTTCAGATTAAACTCTTGGAAGGGCTGTCTCATATAATATCCGGCCTGTCACAAAATTTGTTTTGGAATCCTTTCTTTTCTTTTTGTCTGACTTATATTGCCCTAGGAGACAATATGACATTTCCGAAATTTTATCATTTCACCAAATCCGGGGACAACACCGGGATTTGAAATGAAACTCCTGGGTCTTCTTCCCCTCAGTTACTGCAAACTCCAACGCAGAATTTGGTTTCACGTTTAGATTATAGCCACAAAGGAAAGGAGTAGGTAGTGCTCGACTTCAGAACCTGTCACTTATTTTCACTCTCAGGATTTTTACACATTAGATCTGTGGAGAGGCGATGGATGCACATTTTCCAAGGTATTTCTGCTGTACTGTGTAACATTCCAGCTGGACTCCCCTCCAGCACACTCATAATGCAGATTAAAGGACCCATATCACACCATTTTCTAATCCATGTTATAATGTTTCCTCATGACAAACAAACCTGGAGTTGTGTTTTGTTTCGTTCACACATTAAAGTTGAACTCCGGCACATTTGAAGCTAAAGTTCGTTACTAGAGGTGGTGGAATTCTGTCAGAAACAAAAAAACAGCACAGATCAGTGTTTCCTCGGCGGAGGTCTCACTGTGGCAGTGAGTCTGTCAAGGCAACAAACTAGTGTAGTGATGGGGGCAAGTTCTTAACTTCTATGTAAAACACCAATTTGCTTCACACTGAAGAAGCTTAACACCACTTTAACCCATCTGACAACAGCCACGAGTCTAACAAACAAAACGCTCTGCCTGGTTCACTCATTAGTGTCTGGAAACGTTAGAAAATAACTTTATAAGCAGCTTTACACTTCCCTTTGTTGATTTTCCACTGCACAGGCCAAAGCCCAAAAGACCCGACTGCCGACTCCAGCAGCGAGCGGCGAGTAACACGTGAGGAACGACTACTGACTGTGAGGAAGAAGAGAAACTGAATGTTGTTGATAGAAAATGGTTCGGGGATGTATTTGATTGTATGTAAACGGCTTTAGAAACGACATCGGCGATCGAGTCTTTTGGGCTTTGGCCTGTGCAGTGGGAACTCAACAGAGGGAAGTGCAACGGACTTTAGCTTCACATGTGCCAGAGTTCCCCTTTAACACACAAACCCTTTCTTTTTTGCTGGGAGACAATAGGACATTTATTGTTATTACAGTGATCCCTCGCTATAACGCGGTTCATCTTTCGCAGCTTTACTGTTTCGCGGATTTTTTTATGCATTTTTTATTTATTTTTTTTTTTAACAGTGCATTGTGTTCTGAATCCTGATTGGCCAAGGGACTGTAGTCTAGAAGTGATAAAAGTTGACTGGTCTTTCACTTAGACCAGGGGTCGGCAACCTTTAACACTCAAAGAGCCGTTTGGAGCATCTCCCACAGAAAAGAAAACATGGGTTCCATAAAGAAGGAGGAAAATAACATAAGGACGACGGGAGAAGACACCTGCACCACAGCCTTCAGTAGAAAAAGACGCTACAGGAGTCAGGAGGAAGAGGCTCAGTCAGAGGGACTGTGAAATACACGTGAGTCACAATGTCCAACCTCGTGTTCGTATGAATTAAAATTATTATTTTACAGCATTTTCTAAAAACTCTCATAGTTATTTGTAAGAAAACGTTTATATTTTTAAATGCTTGAGCCTGAAAACAGGATTTGATCTTTGGTTTCATTCTATAGTACAGTATTGTATTGTATAATAATTGTAAAAAAAATAAAGCTGATACTTCACAGATTTCGCCTGTCGCGGGTTCTTTTTGGAACGTGACCCCCGCGATAAACGAGGGATCACTGTATTTCTATACTTTCTATTCAAAACCAGGTCTTGAATCTAAACTTCTATGTCTGCTTATTCCCCTCAGTTACTGTAAAATTCAATGCAGAATTTTGGTTTTACGTAAAATATATTAATTTTATTCTGTTTTATACCTTTATTTATCCAGGAGGTCCCATTGGGATTCAGAATGAGACCCGGCCAAGGAGCAGCAACACGATCAATACAAAACAGTAGCCCGTCCTCCCTCGTCTCTCTCTCTCTCCTCCCTCCATTTCTCTTATCTCCTTTCCTCCCTCCCTCTTTCTCCCCCTCTCACTCTCACTCCTTTTCTTTCATTTCCTTCCCTCGCTCCATTCCTCCCTCTCTCTCCTTCTTTCCTCTCTCCTTGTCTTTGCTTTCTTTTTCTCTCCCTCTACCTCTGTCCCCATCTTCATCCATTTTCTCAACCTCCCGCTCTCCCTCACTTACTGTACATCCTCTCCCTCGCTCTTTCCCTCCCTCTGCCCCCTTTCTCAGTCTCTCTCCCTCCCTCATTTTTGCTGTCTCCATCTCTCTTTTCCCTACCTTTACCCCACTCTCTCTCTTCTCCCCAGCTTTCTCCCTCTTCCCCCATCTCTCTCCCTCCTGCCATTTCTCTCATCTCCTTCCCTCGCTCCGTCCCTCCCCCTCTCCCCTTCTTCCCTCTTTGTTCTTCATTTCTCTTTCCTTTTCTCTCTCTCTATGCCCAACTTCATCCATTTTCATTTTCCATCTTCTTACTTATTCTCTCCCTCCCTCATTTTCATTATCTCCATCTCTCTTTTCCCTCCCTTTGCCCCTCTCTCCCTCCTTTTCCTTGACCTCCTTCCCTCACTCTGTCCCTCCCTTTTTTCTCTCCTTCTCCTTTCTTTCTTTTTGAATTGCCCATCTCTACTGAACGGGATGTAAAATGCAGCCGTTCACTTGAAAACTCCCACTAGATGACATCACAAGGTGGAACGGAGTGTTTGATTTTGAGTTTAAATAGAACATAAACCTTTAGTTACTGCAAATGGTAAATTACGAGATGCACTCGAACGCCTCTTCACCTTTTCTCCTCTTAGACCTCTACAAATCTCTGTGTTTTTATCCTTTTCTCTTTTTTTTTTCTTTTGTTACAGATGAGAGACTAAAATCAGATCTTTTACTTATCCAGGCTCTTCACTCTTCCTCTTTTCTCTCATTTTATCTCTCTTTTTTTCTATTTCTTTCCTTTATGTCTCCCTCTGCCTCCCTTCCATTTTTCTGTCTCATTCCCGTCCTCCCTCTCTCCCTCCCTTCCTCTCACTTACGTTCTCTCTCTCTTTCCGTCCCTTTGCCCCACTCTCCCTCTCCCTCCATTTCTCTCTTGCTCTCTCCCCCACCCTCTCACGTATGTTGTCTCTCTCTCTTTCCTTCCCTTTACCCCACTCGCTCTTTCTCCCTCCATCTCTCTCCCCCTTTCTTGCTCCCTCATTTTTCTTTCTCTGTCTCTCTCTCACCACTCACTCTTCCTCTCCCCCTCTCTCCATCTATCTCTCCCCCTCTCACTTACATTGTCTCTCTCTTTCCTACACTTTGCACCAGTCTCTCTTTCTCCCTCTATCACTCTCTCTTTCCCTTTTTCCTTCTCTCTCCCTCATTTTTCTTCGTGTCTCTCACCCCTCACTCTTTCTCTCCCCTCTCTCTCACTTAGTTGACTCCCTCTCTTTTTCCTTCTTTTTGCCACACTCCCTCTTTCTCCTTCCATCTCTCTCATCCCCTCACTCTTTCTCTCCCCTTCTCTCCCGCTATCTCTCCTCTCCTTTCTGTTATGTTGTCTCCTTCTCTCTCTCCTTCCCATTGCTTCACTCTCTCTTTCTCCTTCTGTCTCTCCCCCTCTCTTTCTCTCTCAATCATCTCTCTCCCTCTCCCTTCATATCTTCCCCTCTGTCTTTTCTCTCCATCGTCCCTCTCCCTCTCTCCTTTACATTCCCCCACTCCCTCTCTCTCCCTCCCTCTCATTTTCATCCACTCCATCCATCTTCATTCTCCCTCTCCCTCCTCTCTTTCCTTCGCCCTCTCTCTCTCTGTTCCCTTCACCTGTCTCACCTCTTTTTCCCTCTCTCTTTCCCTCCCTCTTCTCTCCTGTCTATCCTTCCCTTCACTTTCATTCATCTCTCTCTCCCTCTTTCCTCCTCCTCCCTTTCTCACTTACTCGCTTTCGCTCTTATTCTCTCTCTTTCAGCCCCTCCCTCACTTTCTTTCTCTCTTCCCTTCCTTCCTCCTCCTCTCCCTCTCTTTTCTTTCATCATATCCCCCCTCCCATCCCTCTCTCTTTCTCTTTTCTCTGATCTGTACATCTCTGTTTATCCTCCGCTTCGATATGCCCTCTCTCGCTCCATCTCCAATCACACGCCCAATTGGCTCTGAAGAGAAAAGGAGGGAGAGATTGAGTGAGAGAGGGAGAGAATGTAAGTGACAGAGGGAGATAGAGAGCTGGAGAGGGGGAGAGGGAAGAAAGAAGGAGGCAGGAGAAAGCGAGAGGGAGGGAGAGAGAGAAGCAAAGGGAGGGACAACAGAGAAGGGGAGGAAGGGAGGAGAGAAAGATGATAGAGGGAAGAAGATAAGAGGAATGGAAGGAGGATGAGGGAGAAGATGGGGAAAGAAAAGAGAGTGAGTGGGAGTGGAAAAAGAGGGAGGAAGGAGGAGAAATAGAGACAAGGAAAGAGAGAGTGAGTGATAGAGGAGAGAAATGAATGACAAAAAGAGAGGGAGAGGTAGGGAATGGGAAGAGAAAGAGAGATGGAAGGATTCAAGGAAAGAAAGAGGAGGGCAAGAGAAAGGGAGAGAGAGGAGGAAGAGGAGGAGGAATATCCCTCCTACAAACAAAGCTCACGATCCTTCTTTCTCTCTACCTCTCTTCTCTCTCTGTTGCTCTTTCTCTCTATTTCTTTCTTTCAATTTCTCTCTTTCTGCTCCTTCCCCTCCCCTTCCCACTCTTTCTTTCCTTCTTTCCCTGCTTCAGCCCATCTCTCTTTCTCTCCCCATCTCCTCTTCCTCTTTTTCTCTACCTCTTCCACTTTTCTCTCCCACTGTCCCTCGTCCCTCATCCTACCTTGTCTATTTGATCCAGCTTTTCTCTCTTCCCCCTCCTTCCTCTTTTCCTCTTTCTCTCTCCCTCCCTTTCTAACTTAATTTCTCTCCCTCTCTCCTTTCCCTCCCTCTGCCTCCTCTCTCCTACCTCCTCTCTCTCTGCCTCACCTCCTCTCCCTCTCCTGTCCCCTTCTCCCATCCCTTCTCCTTCCTCTTTCCGTCCATGTCTTTCTCTCTCCATCTCTCCTCCATTCCCTTCTTCCTTCCCCCCAACCTTTCCCTCTCTCCTTCTCTCTCCTTTCTCCATCTGGTCTTGAACCTGAGGAGCCTGTGATTCTCTCTCCCTCCGTCTCTTTCTCCTCTCTTCTCTCGCTCTGAAACAGCCCCGGTCTTGAGGAGCCTGTGATCCTCTCCTCCTCCCTCTCTCCTCTCCTCCTCTCCTTCTCCCTCTCTCCTCTCCTCCTCTCTTCTCTCGCTCTGAAACAGCCCCGGTCTTGAGGAGCCTGTGATCCTCTCCTCCTCTCCTCCTCCCTCCTTCTTTCCCTCCTCTCCTCCCTCGGTCTGAAACAGCCCCGGTCTTGAGGAGCCTGTGATCCTCTCCTCCTCTCCTCCTCCCTCTCTCCTCTCCTCCCTCACTTTGAAACAGCCCCGGTCTTGAGGAGCCTGTGATCCTCTCCTCCTCTCCTCCTCCCTCCTTCTTTCCCTCCTCTCCTCCCTCGCTCTGAAACAGCCCCGGTCATGAGGAGCCTGTGATCCTCTCCTCCTCTCCTCCTCCCTCCTTCTTTCCCTCCTCTCCTCCCTCGGTCTGAAACAGCCCCGGTCTTGAGGAGCCTGTGATCCTCTCCTCCTCTCCTCCTCCCTCTCTCCTCTCCTCCCTCACTTTGAAACAGCCCCGGTCTTGAGGAGCCTGTGATCCTCTCCTCCTCTCCTCCTCCCTCCTTCTTTCCCTCCTCTCCTCCCTCGCTCTGAAACAGCCCCGGTCTTGAGGAGCCTGTGATCCTCTCCTCCTCCCTCTCTCCTCTCCTCCTCTCCTCCCTCACTTTGAAACAGCCCCGGTCTTGAGGAGCCTGTGATCCTCTCCTCCTCTCCTCCTCCCTCTCTCCTCTCCTCCCTCACTTTGAAACAGCCCCGGTCTTGAGGAGCCTGTGATCCTCTCCTCCTCTCCTCCTCCCTCCTTCTTTCCCTCCTCTCCTCCCTCGGTCTGAAACAGCCCCGGTCTTGAGGAGCCTGTGATCCTCTCCTCCTCTCCTTCTCCCTCTCTCCTCTCCTCCTCTCCTCCCTCACTCTGAAACAGCCCCGGTCTTGAGGAGCCTGTGATCCTCTCCTCCTCTCCTCCTCCCTCTCCTCCTCTCCTCCCTCACTCTGAAACAGCCCCGGTCTTGAGGAGCCTGTGATCCTCTCCTCCTCTCCTCCTCCCTCCTTCTTTCCCTCCTCTCCTCCCTCGCTCTGAAACAGCCCCGGTCATGAGGAGCCTGTGATCCTCTCCTCCTCCCTCTCTCCCTCCTTCTTTCCCT
Source organism: Odontamblyopus rebecca (assembly GCA_030686955.1). Taxonomy (NCBI): domain Eukaryota; kingdom Metazoa; phylum Chordata; class Actinopteri; order Gobiiformes; family Gobiidae; genus Odontamblyopus; species Odontamblyopus rebecca. The sequence continues at coordinate 4,846,094 of CM060656.1, read as the reverse complement.
CCTCTCCTCCCTCGCTCTGAAACAGCCCCGGTCATGAGGAGCCTGTGATTACCCTCATACGCAGGGCCCTGATTGGAGATTGATCGGTGTTGAAATTAAACAGCGGTAGGTTGGTCTTTTTGGGAGCCATTTTGTGCAAAGCGGGTGGAAGATGAGAGGAGCCAATGACAGACGAATCTGGCATGAAAGAAAGGACAAGAAGGAGAAGAAAAAAAAAACAAATGTCCATCTCCGAGCGGTCAGGAGATGAGATCGAAATAAGGCTGGACAGAGAAGCAATGTAAGGACTCAAATCACATGTAAGACCGTCGGGCACCTTCGAAATACTGTTGTCACGGTGCTTAAATTTCAATTCCACTCATGTACATTATGTTTTACAGTGAGGATGGAGAGATGGAAGAGATGGAGGAGAGGAGGAAGAGGGAGAGAAGAGAAAAGAGGAGAGAGGAGCGGTGTAGTGTAAAGTAATGTTGTCATTACTTTACGTTACTAAAATTTCAAACTCCATTTCAATAAGGAACAGGACACAACAATGAAAGAAATATTTCTGATTCTTTTCTTTGTCTCTCTGCTCTCCCTCCATGTTTTATCTCTTTGCCTCCCCCTCGATCTCTCCTGTGTTTTGTTTCATTCACACATGTTTGAGTAACTCTTTATTATTAGTCTGACTACATCTCCAGTGCTCTGTTCCACCTTGTGATGTCATGAAGTTATATTTTAATATCAGTTTTATCCATTAGTATTGGGTTGTTTTAAAATGAATATGATCTTATTTTCTTCACATTATTTGAGGTCTTAAAACTTTTATTTTATTTTTTATTTTTTTTGACCATTTGTCATTTTCTGCAAATAAATGCTCTAAATGACAATATTTTTATTTGGAATTTGGGAGAAATGTTGTCAGTAGTTTATACAATGAAACAAAAACATTTTACTCAAACACAAACCTAAAAGTATCAGAGAAACGGATCATTTTTTGTCATCCCTATGAACTAACATCAAGGACCATGTTGTCCACCCTCCTGTGGGTTCACCACCTGCAGAGGGGTTCATAGGGGGGGTCAGGTGCTGTGAGTATTGGGCAGCAAACTGCCCCCGCGACCCAGCCGGATTAAGCGGGAGAAGATGGATGGATGGATGGATCATTTTGCTGTGGTCTCTTATTTTTTCCAGACCTGTATATGTACAACTGCCGATTGCCTCCACTGATGGTTTCCTGTAATGAAAACTCTAAAGACACTCTATTGACCGGGAAAACAAGGCATTCGCAGATCGCCAACGGACGTTCAAGGATTTTTCTTGCATTCATCAACAGCAAATGCGAAGGCGTCCAACTAGAAGTGTCTAAGGTGTTTTCTGATGCTGCTGAAGAGCACATATACACCTGTGGACCACAGTGGAACCCACCTGGACCACTGAGGGAACCCACCTGGACCACTGAGGGATCACAGATATATATGATGTGTTCAGCCATGTAAGTGCTATGATTTAAATGACCCATATTACACTGTTTTCTGATCTGAGCTCTAATGTTTCCTCATCACAAACAGACCTGGAGTTGTGTTTTGTTTCATTCACACATTTAACACACAAACCCTGCAGATTTAGGCCGAGTTCTTCTCTTAAACAGAAAACACTAGAATCATTTGGATGATTTTCACAAAGCTCCTCTTTTTCTTTAGACTTTTGTCCAAATAGTTCCTCTGCTTTTTTTTTCTCCCACTGCTCATGTCACATCACCAGGAAGTCAATTAAAGGTTTCCAGTTTCCTATTTTAAACCCAAAAGGCTCTGATACAAATCTTTTCTCTGTTCTCACTTTGTTTTTTTTGTTTTTTTATGAATGCCTCACTCACTCCCAACTGAAGAATCTTTAAAACATGAAATTCAAATCCGCGTTTCCATCAGACACAATCTGTCATCATCTCCATCATTTGAAAAGACTACAATTATAGACTTGTGTAATTACAAACCTGATCTGTCGCTCTTTTTTGCTCTCTCTATTGCTCCCTGTCTCTTCATCTCTCCCCCTTCCCTCTCTACCTGTCTCTATCTCTCTCTCCTCTTCCCTCTCTGCCCCATTCTCTCTTTCTACCCCTTCTTTTCTCTCCTATCCCCCTTTCTTTCTTTCTTTTTTTCCTTAAACCCCCACTCTTCATCTTTCTTTCTCTCTCCATCTTTTCTTCACTAGGGGTGTCATGTTGGTTACACTCGGCCATGGTGATTTCACTTGTTGTTTACACTCGGCAGTGGTGCGTTGACTTGTCCTTTTTGTGTCTGTAATTCGTTTACATGCTGATAGTGCGTTCACTTGTTTTCGTGTCTGTAATTCGGTTACAGTCGGCGATGATGCGTTCACTTGTCGGTTACATACAGCAATGGTGCATTTATTTGTTGTTTAGACTCGCCGATGGTCCGTTCATTTTTTGTTTTCATTTCTGCAGTTCGGTTACGCACGGCAATGGTGCGTTCACTTATTCTTTAGACTCGGCAATGGTGTCACTTGTCGTTTTAACTCGACGATGGTGTGTTCACGTGTCGTTTTAACTCGGCGATGGTGTGTTCACTTGTCGTTTTAACTCGACGATGGTGTGTTCACGTGTCGTTTTAACTCGGCGATGGTGTGTTCACTTGTCGTTTTAACTCGGCGATGGTGTGTTCACTTGTCGTTTTAACTCGGCGATGGTGTGTTCACTTGTCGTTTTAACTCGACGATGGTGTGTTCACGTGTCGTTTTAACTCGGCGATGCTGTGTTCACTTGTCGTTTTAACTCGTGATGGTGTGTTCACTTGTTGTTTAGACTTGCTGATGCCTTCACTTTTTGTTTTTGTGTCTGTAATTTGGTTACAGTAGGCGATGACGCATTCATTTGTCTTTTAAACTTGGCGATGGTGCATTCACTTGTCATTTAGACCCGGCAATGGTTTGTTTGTTTCTCTTTTAGACTTGGCGATGGTGCGTTTATGTGTCATTTAGACTCGTCGATGGTGCATTATCTTGTCATTTAGACCCTGGCGATGGTGCGTTCACTTGTCGGTTACATTCGACGATGGTGTCACTTGTCATTCAGACTCGCCGATGGTGCGTTCACTTGTCGTTTTCGTGTCTGTAATTTGGTTACAGTCGGCGATGGTGTGTTCACTTCTCATTTAGACTCAGCAATGGTGTGTTCACGGGTCTGATACCCCCAGCGATGGTGCGTTCACTTGTCGTTTAATCTCGGCGATGGTGCGTTCACGTGTCGTTTAGACCCTGGCGAAGGTGTGTTCACTTGACGGTTACAGTCGGCGATGGTGCGTTCGCTTGTCGTTTAATCTCGGCGATGGTGCGTTCACGTGTCGTTTAGACCCTGGCGGAGGTGTGTTCACTTGACGGTTACAGTCGGCGATGGTGCGTTCGCTTGTCGTTTTCGAGTGTGTAATATCCAGTCTAAACGGGTATTGGGGCATTTCCATACGCTGCTGTGTTCTCCGTACATTATTCTGTCCTCTGCTCATTATCGGAGCAAACTGAAGCTAAGCGCCGCTCCACTCCTCTAAATCTTTCATGAGGTAAAACGCTCTCGCTCCTTCTCTCCTCTTTCGCTTTTCTTCTTCTCCTCCATCTCCTCTGTCTCTCCTTCCTCACTGGAAAGCATAACAACTCTCTCTCCCTTTCTCTACCTCTCTATCTGTTCGCTTTCTCTCTCTCTCTTTCTCCTTCTCTCTCTTTCTCCTTATCTCTCTCTCTTTCAATCTCTCTCTCTCTCGTTTTTCATCTGTCTCTATCTCCCTCCTTTCTCTCTGCTCTTTCTTTCTCTCTATCTGTCTCTCTTCTCCTCTCTCCTTCTCCCTCTCTCTTTTCTCTCATTTCCTTCTCTCCCTCTTCTCTCTTTCTACTTTTCTCTCTCTATCTCTTTCTCTCCTTTCCTCACTCTCTATCTCTCTCTTTCTCCCTTTTCCTCTTTCTCTCTCTCTTTCACTCTGTCTCTTTTCCCCTCTCTTGCTTTCTTTCACTCCCTCACTCTCTCCTCTCTCTATCTATATTACCCCCTCTATTGTTCTCTCTCCTTTTATCCTCTTTTTCTTTTCTTATTCTCCTTCATTTCCTGTATCTCCTTCCTCACTGTAAAACATAACATCTCTCTCCCTTTCTCTATCTCTTTTTTCCCTCTATATCTCTCCTTCCTTCTCTCTCTATTACTCTTGTCCTCTCTCTTCTTTTCACTATCTTTCCCTTTTTACTTCTCCCTCTCTTTATCTCTATTTAGCGCTCTTTATCAATTTTTTCCTCTCTCTTCCCCTCTCTCATTTCCATCTCTCTGTCGCTCTCTCTCCCTCCTCTCCTGCTCTTTTTTCTCTCTCTCATCCCCTTTCTCTGTCTCACTCTCTCCTCTCTCTCCCTCTACTTTTCTCTCCTTTCCCTCTCTCTCTATTTATCTCTATCTTTTCTATCTCCCCATCTCTGTTCTCTCTATCTGTCTCTCTCCCCCATCTCTATTACTCTCTGTCTCATGACATCCTTTCTTCTCTCTCTCTATCACCCTCCCTCTTTCTTTCTTTCTCCTTCTCTCCTCTTTTCTCACCTCTTTTGCTTTTCTTCCTCTTCTCCATCTCCTCTGTCTCTCCTTCCTCACTGGAAAACATAACATCTCTCTCCCTTTCTCAATCTCTCTTATTTTCCTTCTCTCTCCCGTCCTCCGACTCTCTCTCTCTCTCTCTATTGCTCCCTCTCTACTTTTCTCTCTCTATTTCTCTTTCTCCCTCTCTCTCTCTTTTTCCTATCTCTCTTGTTTTTTTTATCTCTCTCTTCCCCTCCCCTTGCTCTCTGCCCTCTCTTTTACTGTATCTGCCTCTCTTCTCTCTCTCCTCTTTTGCTTTTCTTCCTCTCCTCCATCTCTCTGGACTAATGCCTGTCTCTGGTCATTCAGTTTGCTCATGGTTCATTTTGCAAATAACATCCCATTTATTTTTTTTCCGTCTATTTCTGGCTACTCTCTCTCTCTTCTGCTCTTTTGCTTTTCTTCCTCTCCTCCGTCTCCCATATCCGTGCCCTTGTTTCTGTTTTGCCTAATGCACCTCGATGGTCATTTTATCTGCTCAAAAAACAAGACAGAACATTTTGTATCATAACATCTCTCTTTGTCTCTCTTTTTCTCTCTCCTCTTTTTCTTTCTCTCTTTCCTCTGTCTCTCCAAATGTACTCCTGTCTTTTATTTTCAGTGTTTTTCTTTCTACGGTTTGACGTCTTAGAGAAATGCATTGTTAAAATTGAAGTCACTTGCTGTTCTCTTATCTCACTTTGCCCCCCTTTTCTCTTTCTTTTTCTCATTCGCTCTGGCTCTGTCTGTTTCTACCTGTCTCTTTGTCCCTCGCTCTTTCTTTCTCCCTCTCTACCTCTCTGTCTTTCTCTCTATCTATCTCTGCCTATCTCTCGTACCCTGTCTTTTTCTCTCTCCTTCTCTCTCTCTCCTTCTCTCTCTCCCCCTCCCTGCCACCCACTGTCCCTTGTGTCCTTTCTCTCTCTCTCTTTCACCCTCTTTCTCCATCTCTTCTTTCTCTCTCCCCCTCTCTCATTTTCCTACTCTCTCTTGCTCCTTCCGCTCTCTTTTGCCCTCTTTCTCTCTCCCTGTTTCACCCTCTTTCTCTCTCTCTTTTCTCTCTCGCTTTCACCCTCTTTCTCTCTCTTTCCTTTTTCTACCCCCTTTTGCCCTCTTTCTCTCTCTCCTTCACCCTCTTTTTTCTCTCTTTCACCCTCATTCTCTCTTTCTCCCTTTTGCCTTTTTTACTCTCTCCTCTCTCTCTGTATCGCCACTCTCTCGTTCTCTCTCTGCTCTCTTTCTCATCTTCTCCTTTTTCTCTCTCTCTTTCTCCTTGTCATTTCTCCTCTCTCTCTGCCCCCCACCCTCTCTCTCTTGTTGCTTTCTCTCGCTTTTCCTCTCCCTCTCGCTCCTTTCTCTCTCCTCTTCTCGATATTCCTTTCTTCCTCTCCTCCATCTCTCCTGACTAATATCTTTCTATCCCCTGCCTTATCTCTCTTTGCACCCCCTCTCTTTCTTCCTTTCTTTCTCTCTCTCTCCATCTCTATCTCTGCCTATCGCTCACTCCCTCTCTCTTTCTCTCTCCCTGGTCCCCAACTCTCACTCTCTCATCTCTCATTTCTTCTTGCTCTCTGATTGCCCTCCCCCACTCTCTCTCTTTTTCCATATTCTTTTCTTCCTCTCCTCCATCTCTCCTCACTGAATAATATCTGTCTATAGTCATATTTATTTTCAGTGAATCTCTTTTTTGCTATTCCCCGCCTCATCCCTCTCTCTTTATCTCCTTTCTTTTTCTCCCTCTCCCCCTTCTGCTTTCTCCTCCCTCTCTCCCTGTCCTTTCTCCTCTTTCTCCTTTTCCCTCTCTCTCCTTCTTGCTTTCTCTTTTTCTCCCTCTCTCTCTCGATCCTCCTCCGTTCCTTTTTCCTCTCTCTGATGACACCAGGTCCAAACAGAATGGGACTGCGAGTTCTTCACAGACTTCTCGGGGACAGAAGAAGAAGCGTATCTTCCGACGGTTTTTAACTCGCCCTGAATACAATCGCTTTTCCGAGGAGAGAGAGAGAGGGAGAAAGAGGAGTGTGCCTTTCGCTCCAGTGCTTCTGTGCCCGAGTCTCTGTCCATCACCACAGACTGACAGAGCAGAGGCCACTTAAGGAGATCTGCCGTTTACCCCGACTGTTCCCTCCTTCTGGACATTTCCACACTGGGGTTCACACAGAATTCATTAGAGAATAAAGTATGAGCCCCGGAGGAGGAAGGACTTCATCTGACGGCCTCTAGAGTCAAATCAACAACTCCACTTAATTCTGAATTCAATATTGGAAACACCTTTTGTAGTATTTATTGTTCAAATGAATACAAAATGTGTGCGTCTGTGTGCGTTTGTGTATATACCAAAGGTTTGGAGTTTGATTCTGCAGTAATGTCTGAATATTTTACTTTATACTCGAGCTCAGTAAAATGTAAAGTGTAATTATAGTTATTATAATGGTATTTACAAGACACGTCTGTAACTCACACCTAAAGATTTCATAATATTAAAGAGTTTTATTATTGAAATTACATATGTGATAAGTACTCTGTACTACTGCTATACTATACTTACTGTATAGTATATAGTATATTATTATTACACTGCTGTATACTGCATTCTATATGTGCTCTATATATGGTCTATATGTGGCCTATATACGGTGTATACATGGTCTACATATGGTCTATATATATATATATATATATATATATATATATATATATATATATATATATATATATATATATATATATATATATATATATATATATATATATATGTTATATATATATATAGACATATACACACACACACACACACAGGCTCCAAAACCAGCAAAACCAGCCTGATTAAAACACTGTACCAGGCTGCACTCAGGCACTTTCCCATCAGATTTATGAGTAAAGATTTTGTTAAGATCCGATTTTCACAGCCTTTCAAGTTTCTTAAAAAAAAACAAACACAAAAAACAAAATCATTGCAACCCTGAACTGCATTGTTGTGGTTGTACTGCCCCCTGCTGGCAAGAGTGAGGAATGCAGCATGTTGAAAATACAAAAAGCAGCACAGCTAAAAGAAATACAGGGAATGAGTTTCCCCATGACCTGTAAACAAACAAAAGAAACTTCTTCTGTCTCCTGTCTGTCAGAAAGCAGGTTGTGGGTTCGACTCCCGATCTGTCTGAGTGAGCACATGTCCTCCCTGTGTTACTGTGGCAGAGTGGTTAGTCTGTCTCCTCCCTTTTATCTCCTCTTACCTTAAATGCCACTCAGGAAAACATTCCCACAGTCCATTTCTTAACTCACTTCCAATCACATTAAGCCAATCTAAACTTACTTCCTCCTTACATAAACTTGGTTAAGTCTATGAATATACAGTACGATGCTTTCCTGACAGCTTTAAACGCCCCATCCGAGCGTTCATCTCATAAAATATTCACAGACACCAGCCCGTGCACTTACGATGCATTCGCAGATGCTCGTAATGAGTCTGAATGAGAGGCTCCCAGGGGCCCGCAGTGAGACGGGCATCAGCTTAACCCTGCGTACCCCAAAGACGGTGTGTTTACGCTGGTACCACCTCCAACATCATCAAATATGCATCAGCAGGACTTTTATGGTCATGACTCCCACACGCCTGAGTGAAGTCTGAAGCTGGCGTGTGTCATCCACCAAGGCCTCAGATCCACACCAGGATGAAGGGCAAAGTGAGATTAAGTGTGCGAATAAAACAGTGAAAGTATAGATCTAAAGTGGGACTAAAGATGAGACGAAACCAGGACTAGAGCAGGACTAAACCAGAGTCTACATCATAAACTGGGCTCTCTTTTGAACTTTTGATCATAATTCTTTGCAATGTTATGATGAAATGTAAAATAACTATTAGGGATGTGCTGATTCATTGAAAAAAAAAAAAAATGAAATGAAAGTTCTGCAGTATAAACTCTTGGACTTTGGATTATGTAAGAGGCTAATATAGGCCAGAGTTAAGGGTGGAATTCTGTTAATGCCACATAAAACATGAAGGCTTTAGGATGCAGCTCACAGACAGGGGGCGCTGTGGAGCTGAGAGCAGGGTGGACTGATGTGTGGCATGTGTACAAAATGTGTTTTATAATAGTTAATGTCCTCAATTAAATGTTGCCGTGAAATGCAATTATACTGTAATAAATTATGAATTACACAGTGTAAAGTTTGATTTGTGGGACTAATACAGCCCAGATTATAGCCCATTACATTACTTTTACTTCAGGGATCCACAATAACTTACCAAGGGTAAAAATCTTGCCTAAGGCCCCAAATAAAGTAGTGCCAGCCCTGCTCCACCTCAGAGCACCACATCCATTGTATTTACTGCTTAAGAATACTCCAGCTCCTGGGATTTTAAATGTGGTAAATCAGAATGTGGATGGTGATGCCGGGACCTCCTTCAGACCAGAGCAAGAACACAAGTCACAAGCTGATCTTAGTATAATTTACTAATATGTGTTTGTGACCCATGAATCTTTAATAAGAACTGGATAGACAGGCTCCAGATCAGCTTTCATAAGTGTGGGATTTTCTAGGGCTTCTTCTGTTTTCTTACAATATGAACTTGTATGAAAATGTTTAAATCGTCAAAGTGCCTAAAAATCAGCTACAAAACCCTTTTTGCTATTTTGTCTATAAATACATTCCTGTTCCTAATAGAACTTTTTCATAATGGCCACAAGTCCCACCTGGTTGCCGAACTTCCAGTTAATAGTTTTCTTTGGCAAAATGTCTGTGGAAATGTCTGCCATGTTCTCCACCAGCTTCATAAATCTGTCCCATCACCAAATCTACAACCAACAAGGTCCACAAAGGATTAACATTCTTCCATGAAGAATTTATCTACAACGATCAAGGTAAGAAAGACGTAAGCTTAAAGTTGAACTCCTGCACGTTTGGAGCTAAAGTCCGTTACTAGAGGTGGTGGAATTCTGTCAGAAGCCAAAAAACGGCACAGATCAGTGTTTCCTCAGCAGAGATCTCGCTGTGGCAGTGAGTCTGTCAAGGCAACAAACTAAAGTAGTGCAAGTTCTTAACTTCCACGTAAAACACCAATTTGCTTCACACTGAAGAAGCTTAACACCACTTTAACCCATCTTACAACAGCCACGAGTCTAACAAACAAAACGCTCTGCCTGGATCACTCATTAGTGTCTGGAAATGTTAGAAACAAGCAGCTTTACACTTTCCTCTGTTGATTTTCCACTGCACCTGCACTGATCTGTGCTGTTTTTGGCTTCTGACAGTGTTCAACCACCTCTAACAATGGACGAGCATTAGTGAACTACTAAGTAAAACTAATGTTATGGCCATGAGTAAAACAGATTGATTCAGACTGATTCTAGCATTAAAATTAAAATTCGATGTCATGATGCCGATATTATCATAGATAGAGATTTGTAGAGTCTGAATGTCAGACATGTAATGTGAACATGTCTCACATTTGAACTGCACACATCTATCTGTACCAATATCTTCATCAGGAAATCAGTTTTTAATTTTAATTTCCACAGACATTTTGCCATAGAAAAGCATGAACCGGAAGTTTCCAAGCGAGACCTCTGACCATTGTGAAAAAGGTCTTATAGTCTATATGGAAATCTGCTCCAAATTCACCTCAATAAGGCCTGTGAACTTCATTTGACTGGAGCCGCTATGGGTGACACCACACTCCCTTAGTCCACTTCTTCGTACAGTCTGTGCGTGTGTACGTTTGAATGTACAGTATGTGTGTGTATAGGTTTGCATATATGTATTTGTATGTATATATGAACCAAGCCTCCTGTAATAGAAACAGAAGGCCAATTATTCCCCACAAACCTCTCCTCGCGTGATGTGTGACTGCCCTGTCCGGCCTTACATCTCTGTAGTCCACTCTGGCCCCTGCACACCTCCTCTGCACCTCCGCTCCATCTCTCTATCTCCCTCCATTGTTCCTTATGTTTGTTTAATACTCTGTGGACATGTCAGCGCGGGATTGGCCCCATCTTCTTCCTGAGATTTCCAATAGATCGCGCGGCCTGGGGAAAATTGGTGCAGAAAAACCTGGCTATTTACTGGCACTGGAATCAAATGGGAGCTGAAAAGGTGAGAGAGCGAGACGGAGGGAGAGGAGATAAAAAGGCTTCTCTTTCAAAGTAGAGACCTATATATGCTGACTTTAAAGGGCCCGTATTACGCTGTTTTCTGATTTATGTTATAATGCTGTTTCCTCATCACAAACAGAGCTGGAGCTGTGTTTTGTTTCATTCACACATGTTTAACACATACATCCTGCATGTTTTGGCTGAGTTCTTCTCTCAAACAGAAAACACACTGTTATTAGCTTCTTTTTCCAGACCAAAGGTTTGTTTTCATTTCTGACAGTTTCAACTGCTCCCTGAGGTTTTCCTCAGAGTGGTCCCGTCATGTTGCTGTGACGTGTCCGGTCAACTGATTTATAGAAAACCACATTCTGGACTGGGACAGAGGACAACGATTAAAGAGGCAATCAGAATACAGAAATATGCTCACGGGACTTTAAACCAGGACAAGGGGGCTTTATTACTCTCACACACCTGGGATACAGTCCTGAGGAAGTGGGACTGCAGATGGCGCTGTCATCCTGCCTCCACCAGTAGAAGACATCACCAAAACCTGTTTAAATCAGATGACACGTCACAGCGACATGATGTGACTCTGAGGAAGAGCAGGGAGCAGGGAGCAGTCCAAACTGTCAGGGATGAAAACAAACTCTTGGGCTGATAAAAGAACCTAATAAAATAAATTATCATAACACAAAATTAACCTCATTGGGCTATAACACATTCTGCTTAGTCAATATTTCACACACACCTTCACTAGAATCATTTGGATACGCTCAGCCCTGGAATTGCCAATCTCTACCACTTCAAAACTGAGCTTTGGAGATGTAGACAGACTAATAATAAAGAGTTACTCAAACATGTGAATGAAACAAAACTCCAGGTCTGTTTTTAAAGATGTAGCAACATTATAAAATAACTTAAATCTCATACGAGTCCGTTTTAAGCATCAAAATGTAATACTGGGGATATTTAACAGAGGAGACTAAAACAAAACATGGTGCTCAGTGCAGAGGCCGTAGTTCATCATCTCTGCTGATCTAACAGAAGTGCGTAAACGTCCAAACACACCTAGTGCCACTGAATGCCGCTCTTCTTCCTGAGGACCCTGAAGGAGAACCACCTGTCCGCTGACATCCTGGGTAACTTCTACCACTGTGCGATTGAGAACATCCCGACCAACTGCGTCAGTCTGTAACGGGAACTGCTTTGTCGCCGACTGCTCAGTAGTTCGTACAGCAGTGATCAGAAAACAACAAACACAAACCAGCGCCATAGAACACAATATTGTTCTGATATTAGACGCACTCTATATATACTATGACCAGACCATATGTTTATGTAACATCTTGAATTTATGGATATTTTGGCACTGCTTGAGATGTGTATCCAGACTGTTCCAGAGTTTTACACCACATTTAGACACGCACAAACTTTTACGGGTAGTTTGAACATTAGACAATTTGAAATGTCTATACCAGGGGTGTCAAACTCATTTTGGTCCGGGGGCCGTATGCAGCCTACTTTGATCCCAAAAGGGCCGGATCAGAAAACTCAGTTCTCTCTTCAAGTTATTGTATTTTTCTCCGTGTCTCGTAGTGGTGTTTAAGATTATATTCCTCGAGCAACGCCACTTGTTCCAAACACACTGAGCACAGATTTCCCATTCACCTCTGTCAACAAATAAGAATTAGACTATTTTTCTTGGGAAATCCTGAACTCAGCATCTGCTTTTCTCATTTTTTGACATTTTGCTGATGAGGGTCACGGTCGACAGTCAAAACGATCGTCCTTTAAGAGCGTTTGGAAAGAGGAAAGTCTTCATTTGTGCTGCTCTGGTGGGAGTCGCAACGTACAGAAACGCCGGAGACGCTGCTGTGCTAAACGGTGCAGAAAATTAACAGAAAAATCTGAAAATTTTAAGTATTTTAATAGAAAAATCAGCCGAGGGCCAGATTAAAGGTCTTGGAGGGCGGGATCTGGCCCACGGGCCGCATGTTTGACACATGTGGTCTATACCCTCTTGAATTATGACTCCTCTCTCTCATTTTGAACAAGTTTTGGCGATTCCTTGGTAGTAAACTGTTGAATGCTCTAAATAAAATTACCAGTGTATAATATTTTACATGGTCGGGAGGCTTTAGGATCTTGGATTATGAGAAAACCAACTTTACTGATAGTTTCAAAACTCGTTTGTGCATCATAATGGATTAACTGCACATTGGTAAGTGCTTCCCACACTTCAACACAGTCTGTTAAATAAGGGAGAACCAATGAACAGTAGAACGTACAAAGGGCATTTGGACCAAGGTAATATTTCACTTTGTTTACTGTGGAAAGACTTTTGGAAATGGCATCTCATACATCACTTTATATTTATTTACAGATTTACCTAATCCAGTGTCCACCCCCC